>JAQFXU010001040.1:0-35229 GCA_034693705.1 Spatulosminthurus flaviceps
TAATGGTGTTTGTGTTGTGTATGCTGTGTAACAATAATTGGCTAATAAAACCGTATTATTATTATTATTATTATTATGGGTAACGCGGGGCGTAATGATGATACAATTTCACAGGGAAATGTGAGCAGTGTAGTGTAGACCTTCACATGAAACCAGTCGTTTGGTTCTTGGAATTTTTAAAGCCGTTGTTAGTGTCAAATTAAGAACTGAGATTATTTAAGAAAGATGCATGGACTTTTTCATATGTACCGGAAAAAAACATTGATCATAAGCGGGAACACAACTTTTTATCTCGTGAAAGACTTAGTTTACTCAAAGGAGTGCGCTAACACTTAAAGCACTATCGAACTCAGTCTGAGCTGCTCAGACTGTGTTCGAGAACCCAACATTAAATTGCATTACTAAAAGGTAATATTGATATTGCTAACAAAGCACCGTACTACAGTGCGTAAAATTTAACAGTAACATCACTATTAAATGCGATCATATTCCAACTTCCAGCTGAAAATATACGATATGTTCTATTAGTGGGCGTAGCAGTTCGCCCGTCGTAAAATTAAAACAATTAAGTTATACAATGCGGTCCAGTATAAACAGTTTCAAGATTCACGCCTGAAGACACAGACCTCGACCATTTGCCACGCGCACTGGAAACTTTTGGACGGGAAGGTTATTCAGGCTTGAGTACGTGTGCTAGAATCAAATTAATGAAGTCCATACTTTGATCATCGATCAAAACAACATCAAACGAGTTCATGAATGATTCCAGCCGTTCTTCTATCTGCAATCATAAGAGTAAAACTTTGTATCAACTGTTATTCATTCCCAGTTATAGCAGGAAATTTATAATTAACTCATCGGTTAACCATTCTTTGGTTTAATTAAAACGAGCATAAACATCATCACAATCGGTATCAATTAACGCTTTAATAATTAATAGAGATAAATGACAGCCAGACCTTCGTATTGAGAAATCCGATTTTGATGACAGCACCAGGTTCCATCAAACCTTCGACCATGTCCACATCTCCCAGAGAATCCCCCAAAAGCAAAACATTTCCACGATGAGATAGATCTTGAAAATATTTTGGCTGTGATTGACGAACGGCTTTCTCATTTTTATTAAACATATGAATTAAAGGCCCTTTGAAGCCAATTAGTCGGCCCTCATCATTGAACTCCATGCTGTTCGACACAACTATAGTATTAGGGTGATAGGAATTAAACTTGCGTAAAACCTCCTCCAATATATCACCCACTCCAGCAGAAAAGACCATTACAGGCACCTGATGTTCATTTAAAGCTTGCAACATTTCTACAGCACGGTCCCTGAAATGATTTCAACATATAATTAAATGTCATCACCACCTACGTCACAGACGAACCTCATGAAGCTAAATATTCATTAAATCATCAGACCTGAAAAGTATCCGTGATGTTTTCACCATCTCTGTTAGATGCTTCTTTTCGAACGGGAAGGAAGTCAAAGTTTCATGAGATTCTTCATACCACTTCAGCATGTAGGGAATTTTTTCCTCCACAGTCATCGTGTGGTCTATTTCAATTGGGTAGTACTTATTGAATAAATCGCTTGACTTCTTCTTGAATTCCTCCGACATATACGAACTGCTATGCAAAATACCTGCAAATTAAATAGGTACAATTACACCTTTCCCAAAAAAGCACTAACTCTTGAATTAATGTGCTTGATTCCAGATGTCATCAATGTCGACAATAAAATAGCAACAGTTAATGAAAAAATATAAAATCAATAATTTGGTACAAGACTTTACATACCATGACACGTATCACACCTCTCTCCATTTTCGTGAAATCGCGTTAAGGTCATGTCAAAATCTGTGATGACCTGCAGTAACAAAATTCAAACCATAAATTCACCAATTATCAAACAAAAATCTTGTAACAAGTCCCAAATTTCCAAACATCAACAACATCAAATATCAGCTTAAAAAATCACCTGCAAAGCACCAGGCCCGTCAGTCACCATTGCTTTAATTAATTGCTCCACTCTCTGCGGATCCTTTATTTTCACAGCTTCCGGTTTATTATACCCCTCAAGAATCTGAAAACAAAACAACACCCATAACCCTTAGATATTTTTAAATCTAAAAAATAAAATTATTTCCAACATCCCAGAACACACATGTCACAAAAAATATTTCCTTTCAGATTCTCACATTGCTCAAAATTGAAGTAGCCATCCTCAAATTCCAGTCCAACACCCCAGTCAGGTCAGAATATTTCAATATCTAAAAGATATTTTGCGTGGCACAGGTTGACACAAAAAACGAATGGACTTGCGAAACTCCGCGGTGAATGGAAATTCCAGCTTTCCCGTAAAAAATTAAATCAGTAATTCCGTTCCCTCCAGAGAAACTAAATAATTTGTTATTTTATTAACCTTATAAATTCAAAATAATTCACTCTGACTAACAGACTTGAATTTGAAGGAATTAAAAGGTGACAACAACTGCAGTACTGCACATGAGATTTATCCAGACCTATACAGCTGTACGCGACTCGCCTCTAACACATGCTCCAAGCCACTGACAGAAACCGCTGAGAATTTCGTATTTATTGCAGAAGACACGGAAACCTATACCTCTCTCAATCAAAACTGCTCGTGTAACATTTCCTATGCGGCTTCTTATATACTCCTCCAAACTCCAAAGTTACTCATTTATGACATGACTTGAGGTGGATAATGGCTTGAGCTGAAGACGGAGGATACACTCGTGGGCTCGTGCTGCCTTCACTTTATGTTTCACTCCTAATTACCATTACTGTAAAGAATAAATTAATCTACAATAAATTCTACTAATAAAATAACAGTTATGTTATGATAGTCATCATAGTGTAGTAGGTTTTGACACTTCAAGTGCAGATTTGCAGTGCAGATATGTAGCTACTTCATACGTTTACATCTATTATTTACTGCTGGGGGTACGAGTGTGAGTACCTTATTGTGATCCTGCATGTTAACATTAGCATGAAACGGAAATTCTTTGAATTGTTTTATTTTTTTGTGATCAAGTACCATTTAATGGACTTATATACATAATAGGTTTCATTGCCTCCGATAGAAAACGTACGCACAACCGTGATTAAACTAACAGTGTTATTTACATGGGTTTTATGAGATTGTGAGCGAAGATGTGACATTCTTAATTCCTACCCCACAACTCAAGCAATTTGAAACCCGAGCAATAGTCTTAACTTATCATGGAAAATTTTATATGAATTATTGGTCGAAAATCGGGCCACATCGCATTGGTCGCTGTCGCTAGAAATAAAGCCCTAAAAATAAGTATGTATATTATTTGCTCACGAAAGCTATGGAGCGTTGAAATGTAGGAAAAAATAAAGGCATTCGACGCTGACATATTTTTGGCTTTTCGCTGATAACACGAAAGTTTTGAGCTTGAGGAGTTCAAAATTACTTTTCAATTGTTCTTACCCAAATAATAATCTTTTCAGAAAATTTTATTGCTTCAGCTTCACGCTACTTCGGTCACAGCAGGGTCAATTTCTTGAACATGGTTTAAATGTGAGCAAACCCGCAGCAAAAAGAGTGTCGATGCATTGAAAAAATGTAAAATTGGAAAAGAACAAGAATGGAGACTTTTTTCACACTACACAAGGAATGGTATACAAGCGGTGGCATAGAAATGGGCAATTTCCACTTAGAAAATGTTTCAATAGACGATTCTGACCGTATTAAATTCAATGCAAAATTATATTTTAGGGCAATTTTTAAAAATATTGTCTTCACTGTCCCCATAATACTTCAATGCGTTAGCAACCGGGGCAAAAGCAAACTTTTCAATCTAGTCTTGTCACTTGTGTAAACACTAAGCACTATTTGTCTCGTTGTCCCAATAAGCTTCGTGCGCAAAATTCCTCTCGAATCTTTTGTTGAAATCGAAGCTGGTAATTTTTTTACACATCCTCGCCATCCCTCCTGAGTAACACGGACATTTTTTTATTGCTTCCACACAAACTAATATGTGTATTCAGCTTTTGTTTGGATCGGGATTGAATTAGGAAATCATTTGATTATACTTTGTACCAAAATCCTTCGATGTACAACTTCTAGCGGACATATTTATTAATCACAGAATAGTATCAGAAGATGAACAAGAATGGTTAATTTCAAACTGATCACTGTAACTCATTAATTTGACAGTCACAATAATTAGTCGTTCTTTTCAATTTCAGAATGATTAGAAGTGTCGCTAATAAGAAATGCAAGCATAGTTGTCAATAATAAATAATAGCCAAACAGAGATGAACTTACCCGATGGTTCTGCAATTGTGATATGCACTTAAAACAATGAAACATCAACCTCAGTTTATTATTGCTGTAATTATCGATGAAAAACTGGCATTCTCGATTTTTGTTGGTTCGGATTACCCATTACCGCCCCTATCTTGTAATCATTTAAAGCAACGCAGCTACGTACAGCTTTTACAGCTAGAAATTAGAATACCGAAATATGAAAATAGTGCATTATTTTTGGGTTCAGGTTTAATTTTTAGAGATAATTTTACGTGAAGAATAGCTTAGTAATAAAAGTTAAAATTTGTTCTGGCTAAAAATCGGTAAAAATTTCCGTTTTTTCACTAGCCTGATGAAGGACACGGTAGAGGTCCGAAAGCTTGCTCTTGAATTCGAATAAATATAATTGTTCAATATAATAATTCAATATAATTGTTCAAAAATATAGAGTCCACTGAAACCATTGCTAATTTTAATTTTCCGTTTTTTGTTTCCCGGTGAACTTAAGTTACCTATACCAACGCAAAACAATTCGAGTGAGGAAAATCTTTACTGACGTAGGGTATGTGCAAGCATTTGCATGTATTTAATTACAAAGTTGATAGCTGAACGTCAACATACGTAAGTAAATACATACTTACAGTTACAGCCATTATCTCCAGCAAATTAATGATGGATCACTCTTGAGAACACAGTTTCGCTGTTGCTAATTATCATATTTATAACACACTTTGTATGATCCAACGAAGCACATCTTTAGTATGACACGCAACTTGTATTCTGCACGCTTGACAGTTTTATTGCAGCCTAGAGTTTTGTCACTCCACGAACCGTATAATGAAAACAGGCTTATACGAGCAGAAGCGCTTGATCATTTGCCTCATCAGTGTACTTATTTAGACTTTTACACTTCATAATAATGTGCCGATTCACACAACACTTTCAAGATTACATTTAATCCTTGAATGAAGTTGAATGGCTTGGTCGCGGTCGGTGTTGGAAAGATCGGAAGTTCTTGAAATCGCCAGAGTAAAAGCGGTAATACTAAAGGCAAGCACCGACAAAGCTCTACCTTGATGCCTTAAGCAATTACATAAAAACTAAACGCTCTTTTCACAGAAGTTCACGGTATTTTGCAGCAGTTTCTGCCGACATAAACATGAAATGCAACAAAAAATAGATGTTTCAACGGCTCACACATAATAAGTCATCACGTGCAAAGATTCAAATAAGATCATCAAGGTTTTGCAGTTATTTAAAGCAAAAATAGTAATAACAAGCAATAATAATTATTAAGCCATTCGCAGACGCCGATGAGAACGTTTTCTATACAATTTTTTTCAAACAAAAAACTAAAAGTATAGGATGGAATAGAATACAACTATTTAGTTTTTTTTACCAATCTTTGCAACTCTTAACCAATAAATTCAGGAGAAAATAGTTTCTTTTTGCGCTATACAACATGGTGTATGCATAATGACGAACCATTACCATCATCATGAATCTTTTAGTAAATATCATTGCAGCTTCCAACGCTGATGCACATGTACACAATCCGAAGAAGAGTTAGTTATAGCTGCTCTTTTACTTATGTATGAATCTTCACTTAGAATCAAACTTTCATTACAGGTCACTTATTTAAATTTTAGAACATAAAATGCTTACTGCCTGACATCGACACTCTCTAAAAGAAAACTCACGCGATGGCACAGAAAGATTCTAATCCAGTACATTAGCAACTATAAAATATAATTTTATTATATATATTTTTATACATTTTTATTGGTTCAAGCTGTTCAAGTGGTGAAACATTCAGTAAGAATTCAGCACACTTTGAAGGTACAAAAATTTGACCACCAAAGAGGAGGGTATTAACTTTTTACCATAAAAATACAAGACAATTACTTTTTTAAAACCCATCATAGAGGGTATACACGGCTTCATAGGATTCTTCCCACAAATAAATAGTTTCTGACCTTTGTTTACAGGAATCTTTTTTGGCTTTAGTTTGAAAATGTACTTAAATTTAACAAAAATGGAAATAACAGTAACAAATGCAATCTGAGGAAACTATTCAATACAAGAACAGCAATAAGATCTCCGATGCGTCTGAGCTGACACGATGAAAGAATTAAAACATACTAATACGCACAGCCGATAAGTGAATTAAGATCAACCAGAGCGTATAACAATATTTTAAAGTACTGCATTTAAATGCAGAAACTGACAAGAAGTCTGACTTTGTGCTGAAGCCCACATGATTGAGATAAAACTCAAAAGTCAAACACCTTGACCAGCGAAGGTACTCCTGCATAAACCTTGTGAAATTATTTGGAAGTTCTAGACTTGGAGGTCTAATTTACAACGTCGGAGCCATTGTGATATATGTACGTTGTACTCACTCAGCATAATTTGAAGTAAAGCGAAACTTTTATGCATGCTTCACTAAGGTTCCGGTCGTGCTTTTGGCTTCAGATGTTCCCGAAGTTCATCCCTAAAATTAAAAAATTCTTATTACTAACTAAAACACGTCATTATTTGATTTTGATGACTCTTCAAAGGAGAAAAGAACTTACGTTAATCCTCCAAGGCCTATGGACGTAAAAAAGTTTATAGAAAATCTTGTATTTTTAGGGCTATCACGTGGAAACAGTCCTTCGAAATGTGCCTTTAGAGTTTTCTCGTTAAATCTCTCGTTCAGTTTGACCAGTCCCATGTATTCAGACAATTCCTAAACATAAAAAATCAATTGCATGAATTCTTGCATGTAATGCATTTACTGTTGGCATGGTTACTATGTTTTATTATTTAACATACCTGGCATAGAATTTTAACAAATATGCGGCTGGAACTCGTAGTGTCATCTTCTGTTAGTCTAATATGCTCCAATATTGTCCATGATATTGCATCCGTAAATAATAAATGGGCAAAGAACTTTGCAACATTTCTCAGCTTATTTGTATCCAACCTGTGAACTATTTGAAGAAAATGTAATTACCTTGAAAGTAAAACTAAAGTAACGAAAGCTAAGCAACAAAGAATTCGGAACTGGATATTTACCTGTGTCGTATGTTACTCTAAATATTTCTTCAAATGGAGCTACGTATTTCACATTAATGGAACAAAATCTTTGGGCCAATAAACCGAAAAACTTTTCGTAGGTACGCTGCTGAGCACAGCAATCAAGTATCATGTGACAAAGCTCTTTCTCCTGGCCTGCAAAATATTAAATAAGAGAAGAAATACAAATTTTTTTTGCTTTACTGTGGCTACTTTTTAATTCCAGCAGTTGTTATTTGTGACAATACCTTCAGGCAGGTTCGCTTTCATCAACTTGTGACAACATTCTTCGTAATCCAATGACGATTGAATCGTCAAGTAAATTGTACGACGCAAGGCCAACTGCAGGTTAAAAATGTAATTATTTAGGGACCAAAATTTCAATTACAAAATAAGACTCGAACTAAAAAAAACTTATTCTTCTAATACCAAATTCGTTTCTGTCTTGTCAAATATTTCAACGGTTCCGTCTGCTTTCTCTCCGTTAGCTTTCTCACTGTCTGATTCGTCTTCCTCATCATCTTCGTCACCACTCTCCTCTTCCGACTCATCAAGAATTTCTTTTCTTAATGCCGCATACTTCTCTTCATTGATTATGTACTCCTCGTCCATTTTGAAGATGTCTACAAAAATTTAGAAGCCACAATTATAGCTACACAATTTTTAAACGGCAACATAATTTGAAAGCATTGATTAGAGTTAAAAATCTCACTCAGTATATCCTGTGAGTCAATTTCTTCGTCCAAGGTAATCATGTGCGTAAACTGATCTTCCTCCTCCACTAAATCAAGTTCCTCAACAACTGCTGGGAATTTGTCGTACTTGTCTTTTCTCAGCTGCCAAAATCATGGCAAAATAGAATATTTAAAAAACCCTGTGCTCCAAACTGTTATGTTAAAGTAGGTAGCTAAAATAATATAACCCAAGTACCTGAAACATGACTTCAATCATGTACTGGACCCGTTTTTCAACCAAGCCTTCATGGAGAAGTTTCCTCAAACTTTCGAAAATTGCGTGAGCTCCTTTAGGTGACACTTCATCCAACCTAGCGCCTACTTCTTTCAAAAACGCAATAGCAACCTCAATGGAATGAGCAGTTGGATGTTCTAATAGTAGCGTCAACAATTCCAGAGCTAGAACTTCATGCGCAACTTGCTGGTTAACTAAGTGCGCAATGAATTTTACGGCGGAAAGGCATGCTTGCTTATCATTCCTTTTGTAACCCCGTCGAAACTGGAGTATTAAACGCTTCAACAACAACTCTCCAATATTAGGAAATTTAGTGTTGATAATAGCAACAAGTGCAGCCAACACATTTGTATATGTAGGTGAGGCAGTTTGAGCTTGCATGATAGAACGGCATAATATACCTCGGCCCCGTATTAGGTTTTCCTTAAACAACTCCCGAACAATTACCTGCAATTGAAAAAAATTGAACGCATAAAATCCATAGAAGGAAGCATTATTCATTTTGGTGACAGGTTATGAAAAACAAATACCGAAATATTGGAGATGTTGACTTTATTTATGAGACCGTTCAAAGATTTTTTGAGAGCTTCCCACGCTAAGCGCTGGTAAGAAGCGCTTGATTTATCCTCTATGGCATTTTGCATCATTCGAAGTTTTGCTGGAGGAATGTACGCTCCCAAAGTTGGCTGACGCGCTGGCTCGGGCTTCTGTTCCTTTGCCTGAATATCTTCCGTAGGTCCCTCCTTCGACTGATCTAATTTCGATCTGGAGGAATTTTCTGGCCTTGATCTATCTTTCCCATGGTCATCTCTATCCCTTCGATCTCTTCTCCGGCTTTCGTAATCATCCTTGCCACGCGTCCCATCTCCATCGCGATTCCTACCACGATCATCGTTTCGGTCCTGATTTCGCGCTGTCTCCCGATCTCGATCGTCATCACCACCTCGTCCACGGTTTCTCTCTTCGTCTCGGTCACGACGTTCACCGCCGCGGTCCCGATCGAACTCTCTTGCCCGGACCCCACGATCTCTTTCTCGGTCTCCATTACGATCCCTATCCCGTTTTCTATCTCTGTCATCACGTCCTCTGTCCCGGTCTCTAGGTCTGTCGTCACGGTCCCTGTCCCGATCTCTTTGTCTGTCATCATGACCCCTGTCCCGGTCCCTTGGTTTTTCATCACGGCCTTTTTCGCGATCCCTATCCTCGCGGCCCCTTTCCCGTGGTCTGTCTCTTTCCTCGCGACCCCTTTCCCGATCGTTACGATCTCGTTCTCTATCATCACGGCCTCTGTTCCTATCATCTCGCCCCCTATCCCTATCTCTGTCCTTATCATTTCGACCCCTTTCCCGATCCGCATCTCGACCACGATCTTTTTCCTGGTCTTTTTCATGCCCGCTTCCTACTTCTCCTTCTGCATCACCAACCTTTGCCCTTTCAACTTCTTCATCACGTTCGACTCGACCAACAGGATCCTTTTCACGTTCTCCTTCTTCTAATTCACTCTCTCCTTCCTCATCACTTTCACCCCGTCGACCGGTTTTAAGGTCCGGTTCATCCTCAATTACGTCCCCATAATACGACGTTAGCCTTTGATGACCAACTTCCTCTTCCCTCCGCCGTGATTCTCGTCCTACTTCCTCATCAACCTTATGGCTATCGCTGTGACTTGGTCTATGCTTCTTGGGCTCCAATTCTCCCTCGCTACTTTCTTCATGAGATTTTGACTTCTTCCTCTTCCGATCTCTCTCCTTGCTTGCATCCCTAGATTTATGCTTCTTATGCTTCCCCATCACACAATTTCCCTGCAAACAATAAATGAAGCATGAAATCCTGTGTTCAAAATCAAACCGCCTGCAAATCTGCCGTACAGAAACATTTGCCCTTATCCCACATCTCCAACGCTTTCAAAATAATGAAAAAAAAC
Organism: Spatulosminthurus flaviceps; assembly: GCA_034693705.1. NCBI lineage: Eukaryota > Metazoa > Arthropoda > Collembola > Symphypleona > Sminthuridae > Spatulosminthurus > Spatulosminthurus flaviceps. The sequence continues at coordinate 10,254 of JAQFXU010001040.1, forward strand.
TACATCCAGACAATTCCACATCAATAAATCCCAATTCAATCAGTATTAACTTATTCCACCAAATGAGTCCATCAGTTAACACTACACAGCAGAATTTCTTTAAAACATTCTTCCTGTTTAAAACCAAACGTAACCTTGTATTAACACTTTGATTCCAAAAAAGCCCTCCAGAAAAAAAAAGCTGTGAATTTTCAAGCCAACGAGGTTCCTCAACTTACCAAAAATCCTTGAAAGATCCTCAAGCCTGTATCACCTTTCCAAAATCGTCAAGTTTCACAAAAATCCAGATAATTATACAATACACTTAAAAAGTACAACACACGACACACGTTCTAACAGTTGCAATGATCCCAGGGTGGCTGTAACCAAAATTCCACTCGCCTGTTCCGTTGCAATGTTGTAATCTAGGAGTAAAGCACAAGTTCAAGCTTTTTACGTCTGAAAAAGCATTTAGGTTTGGAAGTGCCTGACAAAAGCCACGTGGCTGGGCTGAAGTCTTGTGGCGGGACAGCTGCAATTCAAAAGTCTGGAAAAAAATTATTATTTGAAGACTTGAGGATTGAGGATTATAGGAAGAGGAGCAAAAGAACAGAGGAAACTGTGATTTCTCACCGCTCTATAATTATGAGCACGAGCTCAGCTTCGTTCCTCTATGCCGTTCCAAGATTCCAATTTCAACGTGTGAAGTCATGAGGAGGAATAGTTAAAAAAAAGAAACGAAATGCGGCAATTTCTAAACTTACGCACACATTTTCTGTTCTTCTAATAGTTCTAATATAGTTGGTTGTAGTTATGTATAGTTGAACAAAGTTTGGTTTATTCATAGTCTTTGTGTAATTGTGCATCTATTTAACGTTAATCCTCTCTCCTTGTAAACAAATTTAATTCCCTAGTAGGGAAACCCTCCCGCCTGAGTAATTAACCTGTAATTACGTTACAAATGCTGGTGCTAGAGAGGAGAGATTCCATGGTCAAACAATAAAAATTTTAGCGTGCATTGAAATATTAAGAGAGTGACTGTGACACAACAATCCTGAAAATTGCGTTTGAAAATTCGTTGATTTGAAAAAGGTGGGACAAATAAAAGTCAGTTGATAATCCGAGGGAACGTGTAGATAATGGACTTCCGGTGGTAGTTGACTATTGTCAAAAGGTCAACGTTCAAATATTTAATTGTGTAAATTCACAATGAATTATGTAAATCGCTTGAAACTTGAATGTTTTAAGTATGCAGTTCAATTTCGCGGATTACATTGCACCGGGTCAGGATCTGGGGCAGAGTCATACCTAACTCAAGGTGAGTATATTTTTTCAAAAAATTTGTTTGAGTAAAAATATAGAAAAAGTGGAATAGAAAGATATTTAATTGTGGTAGGAAGTTGGAGGCATTGGTAATGGTAAGTGGCTATGAAACGTGTTTTTATTGACGGTGGAATTGGGCGGCTGTAAATCAAGTACTTAATTATAATCATTTTGGAATATTAGATTCCCCCAAAAGATTCCTAAGCAATGCGGCGAGGCTTCAGCCTCGACCTTGTGTACCTACTGTGAAACGGACATCAATGAAATTACGGAAGAAAAAGGAGAAAGATGTAGTGGGTGAGTGCAGGGAGAAATTCCAAGTTTTTTCGACTATATGTAGAGGGACATTTTTGTAACATTTCTCTTAATATTTTCAAACTTTATCGGCGGTGTTGCACAGATTCTGTTGGTATAGGTGAAGTTTAATGGGTGATGTTTATTTGGATGAATAAATTCAGAAAGTCAAGCTGTGCAAGTGCCGAAGGAAGAGGATGGTAAAGCGGAATTGAGTAAAAAGGCGAGGGAGTCCTTAGCTAAGTTAAAGCGGGATCGGACATTGATTGCCGGATTGGAAATGAATTTTAATAGGAACTTACTTTCGTATTTGGAGTTATGTATTTTACAAGGAGATCACAGGCTGGTAATGAAAACGTTGTCACATTATCGGTCGAAGAAGAATTCGAAACCAAAGTCTTACGCTATTAAGGATCTAGCGATTTATAATTGTGTTCTGCACGGATTTGCATCCAAGGTCAGTATAATACAGTATGAATAACCAGTAATAAAAATCCAGTCTTATTCGGACCAGTGGTATGTATTGTTAGTTTGGATTATGTAGGGTGACCTGCTCCAAGTTAACGAAGTCCTGAGGATCATGAAGTTGGATGGGTTTAGGCCTAGTCCACAGACGTTTGCAGGAATTTTCGAGTGTTTAGGACGTTCACAAAGCTCTACTTTTAAGAGACATATGCGGAAGACAATGGAATCCATGAAACGTCATGTAAGTGCGATATGTGACCGAGCTGTGTTTTACATGCAAAGCACTTTTAATAAGCTTATTTTATTCTTGTATAAATTATGGCGTTAACAGTTATTATCTAACGCTGTTATTGTTTTTATGTAAAGGGTTACACTTTGGACGATATTTTTAACAACAGTGTGTTCCAAAATGATCAGAGAGAAGTGATTTTATCAGCTATACAAAAGATCGAGCCTGATTACACCCCAAAAATGATTCCTCCAGTGAAAGCTTACAACTGTGATTTATTAACTCTTCTAAATAGGGGTACATCGAACCGAGTAAGCCAGTGTGGAAATCATGAATTTCATTGTTTTGAAGTCAGTCATTTTTGTAGTTTTTGAGTTAAACTTTGGATTGTGATTATTAACTATAGTGGACTTCCCCTGCTCTTGAAGTTCTGTCATATGTTGATCTCCAAGCGAGTGCCGAGGAACAACTACGGAATGAGTTAAATAGTACAGTTACCGTGAAATCCATTGAACATAAATCAAGTGGTGACGAAGTCAAATACTTTGTAAGAACTATTCTTTATGTATTGTGCGAATGTGGAGCTTGAAGAATTGAAATTTATAACCGGATTTTTGTTTACAGAGGGAAACGCTAGAAAAATGGGAGGCCCAGTGGGGATTGGCAGTATCACGATTGTTGCAAATAAACTTAAATGTGCTAAAGTCAAAAACGAAATCCCGCTCGGAACCGCTGTCCAGTAATTTATATCCTTTTTTGAGAGTTTTGCAACCGGACGACTTTGTAAAGATAATTCATTGTGTAAGTCAGAAATTTAGATCCAACCCGCAGCCTCCCTGAGTCTGGTAGTTTATTTTTCATTAACCTCAGAATTTGAACTTGTATGGATTTATATAAATTGGTTTAGGAAATACGGAAGCTGGCGGAAGGATCGGAAACGTATAGTCCCACAGTGACTCAGCTGTACAGGGAATTAGGTGAAAAGGTTATGTCCCGTTATCAAGTTCATCAGAAGAAGGAAGTGGGTATTTTAGAAAAAATATGCACTCTGTATTACCGATACTTGCGGTGGTATGTGAATGATGAATCGGATGGGAATACCAACCCCCGGGAGAAATGGCAGGATTTAATATATGAAACTAGTGTAGCTGGGCCTGATGTTGTAAGTTTGATTTTATATCTTCACCTACAAGTTTAAAATGAAATTACAAATTGCAACCGTTTCTTCGTTTTGCTGTATTTTAGGACGTGAAATCCAAGGAATGGTCCAATTATGTTCTATGCAATATCGGTCGCTTTCTTTATGAAATAATTTTAAATGACATCAAAATCGATGCTAACGTTATGAAGATTGGGTGCAAAACTGAGTAAGATCTTTATATAGAATGCAGTTATTTTAATCGAAGTTTTGGAGCCATTATTTGGTATAGAAATGTAGAGAATTTAATAACTACACATAATAAAATTGGAAATAATTTCCATTAATTATATTTGTACAAATAACTTAACCATAACTTTTCAAATGATTGAATAATTGCAGGTTGCTTGTTCCAGCGTTTTATTCCATATTTAGAAGTCAAGGACCATATATCAAGCAAGAAATAAAACCACATCCAGTTTTGGTTAAACTTTTTGAAGCTGCTTCCCGCGATGAACTAAATTTTGATACCACATTAGTTCCTATGGTGTGTCCTCCGTTGCCATGGTCATCAATCCATACTGGAGGATATTTACTATCTGTGGCGAAAGTAATGAGGTACGGTTCGGGCTAATAATGAATTATTACATGGCGTATAAGTGGGGTAATAAATATATTCTCTACTGTAGGCTTCCATCTCAAGCCCTTCAACAACAACGTATAATGGAACAATGTCCTCCTGAACAACTTTATCCTGCGCTGGATTCGTTGAATCAGCTGGGCAGTATTCCTTGGAAAATAAATGAACCTGTAAGTGAGAGTTGATACAAAATCCTCCCGCCAATAAACTTATTGGAAAGAGTATAATTTTATATTTTGTTTTTCAGGTATTAGATATCCTTATAAAAATATTCAATAATAAAGGCGATGACTTACTCAATGTTCCTCCACCTCCTTCTGAATGCCAGCAGCCTCCAGCAATAGATGAAACAATGACTAGGGAAGAAACTATTGCTATATATAAACAGCGCGCTTCCTACAAACGCCGAAAGGCTGAAATGTATAGCTTGTGGTGTGATGCACTGTACAGGTTATCCCTTGCAAATCATGTGAGTTCATAAAAGTAATCGTTAGTACCGTTCTTATGAACAATCTTGTAAGTGTACACTGAAGTCCTCTGTATTAAGTACACTTTATTTTTTTAATTTTACAATGTAAACCTTAGGATTTAAATTCATGTGCTTGCAGTTTCGGAAACGGATTTTCTGGCTACCTCACAATATGGATTTTCGTGGAAGGGTATATCCATGTCCTCCCCATTTAAGTCATTTAGGTTCAGATACAGCACGATCTCTTCTAGTCTTTGCGAAAGGTGAACCGCTGGGAAAAACTGGGTTGGACTGGTTGAAGGTACATTCGAGTTGCAAAATGAACTTGTAGTCATGGTAAAGTTTGTAAGTTGGGAAGCCACATAATGCAGAATGTAATTCACAGATTCATTTAATAAACTTGACGGGACTGAAGAAAAGAGATTCGATTAAGGAGAGGCTGCAGTATGCAAATAAGATTCTAGAGCTTATTTTGGACTCAGCGGAGAATCCTCTAACAGTATATGAGCTTTCATTAATTTTAAATAATTACAGAGCGTTTATCAGATGTGTTTATATTCATGCTCTCGCGTTGCCTTGCTCGGCAATTTTGTAAAGCTAAATGCATAATTTAGGGTAAAAAATGGTGGATGACGTCAGAAGAGCCATGGCAAACTCTTTCATGTTGTATGGAAATACGCAATGCAATCAAAAGTGGAAATCCGGAATCCTTCGTTAGCCATTTTCCCATTCATCAAGACGGGTCATGTAATGGATTGCAACACTATGCTGCGCTAGGAAGAGATGAAAATGGTGCTAGGAGTGTAAATTTGGCTCCAAGTGACATCCCACAAGATGTTTATAGTGATGTGGCTGCCCTCGTGGAAAAACAACGAGCTCGAGATGCTGAGAATGGGCACGAAATTGCAATAGCTTTGGAGGGATTCATCAAGAGAAAAGTTATTAAGCAGACAGTGATGACGACGGTGTATGGAGTGACTCGGTTTGGTGCAAGGCTTCAGATTTTAAAGCAGCTTAAAGGTAATAATGGGCCTTGTAATTATAATCATGTTAATCTCTCCACAAGTACGGTGTGGGAAACAATTATTGCAACCCTCTTGCTTGTTTAAAATATTCTCTAATATTCCTTTGCTTGAAGAAGTTGAAATAGCAAACTATAAAATTCGAATGAGGTTGTAAACTTTATCTGCAATTTTAAGTATCACATTGAGTTTGTGGTTAGTAGTTAATTAACTTTTCTTCAGAACTTTTGTAAATTGAAATGGTAATGTATATAGCCAGAATTTGTTTTTTATGCAGATTTACCTGATTTCCCTTCGACGCTCTATTGGTCTGCCTCAGCGTATTTAACGAACGCCACATTTGCAAGTCTGAAAGAAATGTTTACATCGACAAAAGAAATCCAGGTATATATCCCGTAATTTCAGTTTGGATCAATTTTTTAGTCACTCTAATCGGTTGAAGTCCTTGAAAAGAAGGGATGACCATAAAAAAAAAGTGAATTTTGTCCATCTCTAATTCTAGGATTGGTTCACGGAAAGTGCCCGGTTGATTTCACAAATTTGCGGACGAAATGTGGAATGGGTGACCCCTCTAGGACTTCCAGTTGTGCAATATTATTCAAAATTTCACAAGTCCTGTTATAATTCATTTAGTCCTTTGAAGCTGACAGAAAGACGAGTTTCTGACATATATGAGTAGGTCCTTCCGAGTGGAAGAATACAATACAAGATACATTTATCCGCCTATTTAAGCATATTTTTCACGAAAGTGTATGTAAAAAAGTTTGTATGAAATGTTTATTTTTTGCACCATTTTTTGCAGGCTTCCTAACGTGATGAAGCAGAAAAACGCATTTCCACCAAATTACATCCACTCCCTGGATTCCACTCATATGATGCTTACTTCACTCCACAGCGAAAGATCTGGAATTACATTTGTGTCTGTTCATGACTGCTTTTGGACTCATCCTAAATCTGTGGAAATTATGAATAAAGTAAGTTTTGTCCATTTATGATTCACTATTATAACTCTTGCAGGATTCTGCAATTTTATAAAAAAAATTAATGCAAAAGTTTTTGAAGGTTAGTTGTTTCGCCAACAATATATAACCGGATATAATTTATTGAAACAGATATGCCGGGAACAGTTCGTTGCACTACATTCCCAACCAATTTTAGAAGATTTGTCCAAGTTTCTCGTAGAAAAATATTGCTACCACTCAAAGTTAGTAATATTTTCTTCCACTGTTTTTTCATCATATAACTTTTTCTAACTGAGCTAGTAAAATTTAGTGTGGAATTTAAGAAGTCGATTCATGCTAAAAATAATGTAATTATTCTTTAAAAATTCATTTGCAGGGAATTTCCGGAAGAAGAAGACCCTATGTCTCGTTTGTCTAGGGCGCAACTTTATAATCTTCTTTCAACCATACCGCCCAAAGGAACCTTTGATTTAAAAAATGTTTTAAATTCCGTGTATTTTTTCAGCTAGTCAACACTATCGTGTCTTTCAAAAATTGTTTCATTAATGCAGTATATGCTATATGTACGCCATATTTTCTGTCGCCCCCTTTGTGGTGGTATCAAGATCCTTACAACTTGCCTTTCCTCCTCATACGATGAATCATACAACAATACGGACGGTATTCAATCGCTGTTGAATTGCGCAGATGAAGCGGCTTAATTTTTCTAGCCATATTTATTTAATACAAAATATATATAAATGTTTGAAAAGATGTGTAGCTTAGATTTCTAGTGACAAAACGTTGTAGCTGCTGGTAGCATTTTGATAAGTTTGACTGTTGGTGGTCGTTCGAACCCGCCCTCACGTGCTAATTGCTAGTCTGCTGTAGTAATGGTAATTAGTTACGAAAATAATCATGCCGTAAAAATAAAAGCAGACGGAGTTTTTATTAAATTGGTTTACTCGTATTAGCGAGTTCATACAGTTTTTTATTCATATTTATGAACACACTCATTTTTTCAAGAAGTATTCAAATTATGTTCCCTCACAATAAATAAACTATACCCATTGTAAGCATCCGTCCCTTGTCCATTAGACTTTGGCAAATACAACAGCCCCGTTACGTTACATAATGCGGGGCAAATTTAACCATTTATATTTAACGGTCGTATTTATCCCAATAAACCAATAATATTTATTTGTATAGTTTGTACATCCTTCCCACACTCCTTTTCATTGTTTAGATTTATTCGCGGAATCTGCAAGTTTAAAAATCTTTCTCCAAATTCAGCACTTCACACTTTTGCCAGAAATATTGTAAATTATTAATGTTTTCTATCGATATGATAATTTCCTCCATCTTGTTCATGGACCATGGTAAAAATTGTTTTGCTTATCTTAGCGGTTTGGCATTATGTCACTGGGTCTCACAAGTTAATCATCTCCAAGACCGGCAGCAACGGAGAGAAATGGCAGCGATATCAAATTTCAACACTTCACCACTTATTAATTTAAAATGATAAAGGTAGGACACTTTTGTATTTATTTATCATAAGAAATTATTTTTGAGATAATCCAGTTGAAAATAAATTACATAACGTTTGAGTTGCAAAGTTAACCATTTTGTTATTTTGTTAATTCAGCAATTTTCCTCTTCAAATTGTAGATAATTCCGGAAGAAAACTCGATCATTTTTGGCAGTATTATAGTCACTAAGTAGCTCAGATACGGCACTGGTACCGCCCACTATCCTGGAAATTAGTACTCCCCCAGAACTGCTGTGCTAACGGAATAAACTTGAAAATGAGGTACTTGAAAGGTCAATTGAAATATTAAGACCCTTGAGATTAAATGTGTACACTTACATCCCTAAAGTATGTATATAATTTCTTTTAGTTCATAATATTATATAGATTCTTTAAACAAGTTCATATGCACAGTTGAAGAGAGTTTTGAGTAAGTCCGAAGGTTGTATGTTGTATTTTATATTTTATGTTTGGTACATTCAAAGTTTTGGCATACAATCGTTGTCTCTAAATTGTCTCGAGGTCGAAGGTTCTTGTTGCACTTCTGAAGTTACTCTTAGCTTCGCCCTCATGGCATCTAATAACGATATCTAAAGAGATAGGGAAAAGCCAATTACTTTCCGAGTAACTTTCTCTCTCTCTCTCTCTCTCTCCCGCTGTAAAAATATTAAGGAGCTGCTCCTCCTGATTACGTAACTTTTGTTATAAAAAAAAGTGCGAGATATAAATAAAACTCTTATACATAGACAGAGCTTTCATTTTTGATTACACTTATAATTAACAAAGAGTAACTTTTCTCAGCACTTGATGTTGTAGGATATTGAAAAAAAACAAGAAAGTTGTGCAACTCTAATAATTATTATTACTGGTTGAAAAAAGAATTACCTCACCTGGCATTTTTTTGCTTCTTTTCTAGAAATGTAGCAGAACTCGCAAAAAGCTACGAAGAGGGCGAGGACAAGTCCTGCAATTAATATATAAAAGATACCCGCCAAACTACTCAATGAAAGCTCGTCGTCAGATTCACTCGCATCTCCCGAGTTTCTTGGACACTCACTCCGTTCCATCCACCATTTATTCTGAAGCTGCATCAAAGTTCCACTCTCCTTCATGCTTAGCACAGCGAGGTTGATTTGATGTCTATTTATCAATGGGTTAGAAAAAAGCAAAGTTTTATCATTTTATCTCCTCTCTCACTAACTCTCATATGTACACACACTTACAGCTAGAGTACAATAAAGATCTAAAAGCCTTCTCCTAACTTTTTCTCCAATGTTCGCATTGACCAGCTACTCCCTTTATTTTATATCACATGAAATTTTCTTATCCTTCCCCTTTTAGCCTGGAAGTGATCTACTTGTGTTGGAAGGACCCAGTCTCAGGATCTTCTTCCCTATGGGTTACTCAGCAAATTCTCAGGCTCTAGCTCTTTTATCCACGTACTTCCAATAAATATCCAGCTCTTGTTCCATCGTAAAGCAACTTTCGACATGACAAACCTTCATTACCGCCAGACTCCATTTTTGCAATCTCATGTCCAAACACGGAAAATATCTTGCTACCAAAAAAAAAGAACTTGCAAATCTCGGCCGAATCACACCAATCGTGTTAAAAGGGATTTCCCTAGGTTATAGCATTTCAACTTTGTATTTTTCTATTGACCCATATTTTGTGCGTTGGAGACAATTTTTCCGCGGACCTTTCATTATTACCTAATGGCCAGAATGTTTGGTCTCTATCTTGCGAAATTTGAACGTTATTTTTTGAAAAATTATACTGAATCCGTTCAATTGACCTGTTATTTACCTGAAAATTTACATGTCTTATATCATACTTAAAATCCATATCTAAATTTGCAAGATTTTTACGTATTTTCTACAATATTTAGCAACTGTTTTTATATCATTTTAATTTGAAACCAAACGAATCCACATGTGACTGTGATTGTGAGCTAACCCATATCAAAATTGGTGGAGTCAACCACTGTACAAGCTTTCAGAGAAAGATTTTGAAGAAGGAAACCGAAATCTCAATCAGAGCAAAAGAATTAATGAATGTATCCGAAGCCCATCCATTGTTACACATTACAATCATTCAGAAAATTGTTTTGGAATTCGGCCGAAACTTCAATTTAAACAAAGTAACTTTTAACCCATTTAACGAAAACAATGGACACAAAGAGAATTTTAGTCGATTTAAGGAAAATTCAATGAATGACACAATGTAAATTTTTGCTGATGTGACAGGAAATGCAATTTAACCTAGAGGAATTTCCATCTATTGTAAGAAATGACAGCCGATGTAATTGGATCAAAATTTTAGTCAATTTCATGGGTGCTTGCTGCAATTCCTACAAAATTAATTTGATTGACTTGATTTGATAGAAAATTGAATTGATTGAAACAAAATTTCCTCCGATTCAAATGTAAGTGGAATCGATGCAAACGAAATTTGTCTTTATTTGAAATAAAATGCAGCTGATGGAAATGAATTTTGGGTGAATTGTGAGGAAAGTATGATCCATGCAAAATAGTTTACAAAATCCGAGAAAATACCTTAACAATCGTACCCTTTTTTCTAGTACTAAGTGAAATTTTGGTTTTTAAAATTTTACCCAAGCTATTTTAATAATTGTTAAATTTGGATTGGCATGATTGAGAAAACCCTAGAATGCCGCTAATAAAGTTGATGGTACTTTTAAATCTTTCCTCTAATAGTATGTAGTAACTTCTCAATGGAATTCTTATTCAAGTGTAAATGTGTGTAAAAAAAAAGGGGGAGACTTTGGAATGGACTGGGAAGAGTGTTAATTCGATGTAGGATTGACATCGGAGGACTACATTTGTTGAGAGAGTGAAGGGGAGAAGAAGGACAGGTTTTACGTGAGAAAGAGTTGTGTGAGTTGATTAGAGATGCGGACGGTGTCGGGGAAAAAGGGGAAGGACGTATGAAGGAAAATTACATTACACGAGAATCATTGCTCACGGCTCTGAAGAGCTCTCTCCTCCTAAAACTGCTCCTACATTGGAGAAAGCCATTAAATTTAACTATAGCCACTGACTTTACGTGAATTTACAAGGAAAAAATAATTGATGGTGAATTTTATCATCTATGACGACGCGTGATAAGGTCCTGGCCACTCAACCAGTCCCACTTCCAGGAAACTTACTTGAGAGGGGACCCAAGAGGCGTTGCCACGCCGAACCCCTTAGCATCCAAATTCCTGCCGACCTTCATCGTATCACATGGCTTCCTCTCGTTCGTGTAGTCATTCTTGGGTGACTCAATGAGAAGGGCATATTTTCCTACAAGTACAAAAATACAAACATGTCCTTTTAGTAAGGTCAACCCCTACTAAAAAATTATCATTCCATAAACCAGCCAATTTCCCATACTTAAAGCTCTACACTTTTTTAACGGCTCTTCCAATTTGTTTATGTGGTATTCCCCTATTTTTTTCTTCCACAAAAATTCTTGTACTTACTCTCATCATCTTTTAAATCAAAACCTTGAGCCTTTGGAGAAAAATTTCCCTCCAAAACTATCCCTTTATATTACTCGGATCTGAACCACAAAATATTTAACTCAAAGTCACGTCTCCAAGAAATTGAAAAAAATTATTCAAATTTCCCCTCATGACTTCCACACTATCCCCTTTCACAAACGACGATAGCCTCCGAGTACATCAAACCAATCAAAACTGTAAAACTGTAATATGTTCAAGTTTTGACGATTTGTACCAAAATTTTGGAAAATTTCATAAAAATCTGTAAATTTAGAGAAATTCCGAAAAATCTTCCCCATATTTGTCTCAAAGTTGTGAAAGAATATGAGTTGGAATTTTCCCTCCCCTAAAAATTATTCAATTCCTAAAAAATAAAAAAATTCAACACATATATGTATTTCCTATAAAAATAGACAAAAGGAATTTAATTTGCCGTCCCAAGCCCCCAGTACCTGAAGGGACTACATGGCAAAGATCCGGCTGAAACCATCAAATTGATATTTGAGCAAACCAAATAAATGAAATAAATTTCATTGACCCGGACCGCCGAGAAAGAAAAAAAAATACTGTAGAAAGAAGACCATGGGAAAAAACATAAGCAATAAATGTGTGTATCCTTATGTGGTTTCCAGGAAATACAAGTGTACATGTCGGGTAAATGTTGAGAGTGCAGAACGTATAAGAGAAGAAGAGCTTTGTAGAAAAAATGTTCTGTAGCGGCGGGAGCAGCTGGATTCGGGAAGGATCTCTCCCTCTGCATGTGTGTGTGTGTGTGTGTGTGTGTGTGGATGTGTAATGTGTGTATCAGTCGATAGTATAAAAGTATTGGAAGGGGAAAGGAGGAAAATTGGAGGAAAGAGCATGTTTTGTAAGCGAAGGATAAAGTAAAGGAGAAATGTGTATGAAAGTCTCAAGAGAAGACAAAAGTAAATATACACGTTATAAAGCGTAGTCAGTGGAGCGAGAATCCCAAGTTTTATGTGCACCACCCAGTGGGTGGGCTTCTCTCATGTAAGTATAGGAAGGAGAAAGTTACACATATAAATTAACTTAATCATTACCCTTCTTCTCACGAACACGACGAATTCCATCTGTGTACGTTTTCACAAACACATGCTTCCGGTTCTTCATGAAGTCCCACATTTTGGAGTAGACGCCGATCTGCGATTTCTATACAAGCCAAAAGAAATGCTATCAATAATAATATGCCTTTTCTCTCTCTCTCTCTCTCACTCTCTCACTCCCTCCTCCTACCACTACTTCTTCTGAGGAGTCACTCTGCTTTATCTTTTCCCTAGAATGATATGGCACTGCACTAACACAATGACATACTTTTCCCTTCAAAGGAATCAATTCGTGCTCCAAAGTCGATAGGGATATTTGTGTCATCTTGTCGCTTTCTCTTTCTTTTTTTCCTCCTCTCTCTCTCTCTCTCTGGAACATCATCTCGAATCATATCCTACTCGGGATCTGGCAATATCAATGTATTCATTCACATTGTATTTACACCATATAGCTCTCACTCCAATCCCTAACACACCTTGTACACACAAAGTAGCTATAGCAGCCTTGTCTAATGTAAACATATATTTGTAAACAAATGTGTACATTCATAGCCCTCACTTGCGTTATATCTACAGAGCTATAGCTGGGATAACATATATGTGATATACTAGGGGAAATGGAGGAGGGAAAAAAAAACCAGGACAACATTTTTATCCCCCTTCTCCAAACACTATAACCCCCTTTGTTTATCAATAAGCTCTGAGGAGGTGGGAGAGCGTAAGAATTCAATGTAGAATTTGGCAAAAATATATTTTGTCATCATTCCAATTCGTACGAGTGACTCTAACTCTCCGGGGTAAAGCTATATATGTAAGCTCTCTCTCTATGTCACATCATTCAATATCAATCTCTAGGAATTTTACAATGAGAGGGATACATATGTAGTTTGGAAACTTTCAAGGTTCCCTCCTCGTATATATATGGTAGAAAGGCAATAAGAAATGCTTAAGGATCGGAGAGCGGATGAAAAAACATGCTTTGAATATTAATGGAAAGTCGGTAGAGAGGGAGAGAGAGAGAGAGAGGAGAAAGTATGTATCAAACTCCTTGGAATAACATTTGTATGGAGATAAAACTGGCTCAAAAAGACAAGGGAATGGAGAGGAATACGAACATATGAAAGCCCACAAAAGTTTACTTTTACTTTAACTCCGGATAGACAGAAGTGGAGAATTTTTGGGAAGTTAAGAGGGAAAAAGAGGGGAAGGGAAGGGATTGTAAAATTTTCTTAAGAATGATTCCATGTAGGTGGGATTCCATTCCTTGAACTTGATCAATTTTAAAGAAGTGAAAGAGGATGTGAGTTCTTATATTTTCATAGGTTTCCTCTACTAGGGATCATTCCTTCCAATGGAATGTGCTAGATGTTTAAGAGGCACCCTCCGATTATTATTTGGTATATGTGGGTGTACATTCATATTTGGGGTGGAATTTGATTTGGTGCTTTCACCTGCTTTCTCCAACAATAAAGCCCTATGCTGCTACCACAAATTATAGCTTCTGATTTAATTTGCCATTTCCCTATACATTGTCGCCATTGTAATAGGAGTGAGGGCTGATGGAGAAGAATAAATAGCTCGTGATATTAAAATTGCTCATTCCACGTCCATATTATCCTACTAATAAAAAACCTTTTGTAGTTATCAGGCATGAATAATTAGTAATTTAATTTGATACTCTCTCCCCAACTTTGCGTCTGCTATAATAAGTTTCTTCATGGGTAAGTCCTCGTGGGTAAGATTAGCAAGAATTTTGCAAAGAACAAATACATAATTTGGCGCTTTCACCTCATTTCTCCTGTGATTATCTAACTGTTCTAATAATTGGTTTCCTATGTATTTAAACACTCTGCTTTCATGAGCTTCCTTCTTGGGTCACAAGGTTTTGATAATATTTGGCTTCCTCTATTTACTAATGCAGTGCTTTCACCTCCTTTCTCTCACGATTTCACGAATTTGGATGGATAATAATAATAAAATTATAGGATGTTACATTTATGCTTGGATTTGCTTTCTCCATAGTAGTGCCGACTATACAATAGAAGAGAAGGAAGGTTAAATTATGTGTAATTAAATTTTTCTGCAAAATAATTTTCAAGGTTTAAATTGAATGTGAAGCTCTATATATAGCTTTGCAAAAAATAATGTGGAACTGAATGTTCAAATAGGTAAAAACTCGGATTTACTTCTTAACGGGAGAGTTGTGGATTGTGAAGGAAGTGACACGGTGACAGGGGTGTGGGTATGAGCTAGGGAGATGATACTTATGAATGTATGCAGATATTATAGGGAGGTAAACTTTTGGGTAAGTCGTAAAGTGAAGTTATGCATGGAAAGCATAATGAGAATAGAAAGTGTGAGAGAAGAAGAAGAAGAAGAAGAAGAAGAAGAAGAAGAAAAAGAAGGTTACTCGGAAGAAATTCCATGTGGATCCGGATGACAAAGTTCCATACTCAACTTCAGTCTGAGCAGCAAGATCCTCAGCAGAGTTAATAGGAGTCACCATTCGGTTGACGGTTCGAACCGCAGCAAAATTGGCTGTGTAAGAAGAGATGAGAATGAGCGTGAAAAACCACCAGACACTCCCAACGATTCGACCTGCTGTCGATCTACATTGGAAAACCAAACGAGAGGAACATCAAACATGATCGCTCAATCAAATCAGACATTTCATGTTGCCATTATCCCATGCTTAAACTTTTAGCTCTCCCAAAAAAACACACACACTACTCTCCTTTCCAACAGACTCACACACACACGTTTCTCATCTACTGAACACCTCGTGCGTAGTAGAATTCTCTCTCTCTCTCTCTCTCTCTCTGTAGAAATGTAGAGGTGGAATTTCTTTGTTGAGCTCATCAGGAGTCTCTGAAAGTGCTTGTTGTTACATTCGAGCCATGGACTGTGGAGAGCGTTGTAATGTGCGTTACCGCCTGAGTGCGTGCTTGGTGAAAGTCTACTTTCACCGAGCCCGCACTTTCTTTGTATATGTACATAAATGACTTCCATTGTTATATGTAATAGTCTGGAGGAACATCTCAGAGAGAAAATGATTACCTTGGAGAAATATCACTTCCTTGCTGAAACAATGCAGCCAATGAGAACCACATGGGATCATTAGAAACAGACACATGATTTATGAGTCCATTTGTTTCCAGTTTCCACTCCGTAGGGTTGAAACGCGAGACGAGGAAGAGCACAATGCTCACCTAAATGTATCATTTCATAAGATATTATACGTACATAAACATCAACTCCATTATCCCCTGGAATTGTGCACTTGTACACGTTCCATATCCCAACCATCCCGCATCACTCTCATCATCACATGATCACCAAGTCACTCCAATCACCCCTTCTCACACATATACTTCCTCCTCCACAATAAGGACTCAAATTTATTTTTAATTTCTCCTATTTTATTTTATCACCATTTTCATTCTAGCCCTTATAAGCTCCAATTATAAACCCATATTTTATATACTGTATTATTCCCCCATAAAACTTTCTCCACCTCATTTTCTACCGCTCACGAATTTTTTTTTTACAAGCCACCCGATTTTCTCGTGGTGAGGAATGAGGACGATGTTTTGAATTTGAGAGCGTCCTTTGCAGGACACTGTCTCTGGGGAATCATTTTTCCTGGAGCTGTGTGTTATTATCATAGCTCATCTCAAAATATTTTGTCTAAAAAAACTCTACATCTAAAATCATAGTAAAAAAAGTGGAAAATCTATGTCTAAAATCAGGATTTTTGGAAATTGTTTGGAATTGGAGGATTTGCTCAAACATTCTAAATCTAAAATAGTTTTGAGAACTTGAGGGGGAATTTTGATGGTAGTCGGACTATTTGTTGCTACGGAAATCTCATTGCCTCGTTTAAATTTGAAGCGTCAGTATCCTGGATATCTATACATAATTTTATTATGATATCCTGACAATAGGATGAGAAAATACGAGGACTGGTGCGCAATAAAGCCCAAATTTGTTGTCATATGGTAAAAATGGAAAAATGATTTTCCAAAGTGATTCTTCCCCACCGCACCGGAAATTGTGAAGATGTACTCTGACAAAATGAGTGTGACATATATATTTGAAAGAAAGAAAAAATCCACTTACCCCGATGTAAGCAAAGAAGACACAAAGCCATATTTCTAAGGATAGGGGACTCATGAAGCTAAAAACACCTGGATCCTGCTTCTTCGGTTTGTAAACCATAATGCTGATTCCAAGGGACATGAATGGCTTGGAAAATTCAATCACTCGCTCTCTCTCCGAGCTGATAGTCAAAGCCGAAATTGCTATATCAGCTTCCTGTAACCATTCAAAACCCACCAATTAGTTCCCTCTAACTTTCCCACACAACACATCCATTAAATCAACCTTCAACCTCCAAAACCTTGGATTTTCAAATTTCCTGGCTCAAATAAGTCAAGGGCTCTCAAAACTTCTTCCAAACTGTAAATAACTCCAAGAGAAAAAAATCAAGGAGAAGGTATAGCATAGCTCGTTGAAAAAAAATAACACGCTTTGGTGTGGAAATATTTGCTAGAATATTTTTTTAGGAATGAGATAGCCAAGAAGAAGATGAAAGGTCCATAGAAAGTGCAAAGGAAAAGCTACAAGGAAATTGTAGAGAGGAATCCCGAGATTCGCAAACAGAAAAATCCCCACAAGGAAAAACCGTATGGGACAAAAATCCTGAGGAAGAGTGAGAAAAGTGTGTGAGAGGGAAGTGAAAGTAAAACATTTAGTTAAAACAAAATAGAAGCTATAAAATAAGAATTGAAAGTGTTGAAACCCCAGCGGAATAGTAAGTATAGAGATGGGAGAGGAGGAGGAGGAGGAGCCACACTCTCAAAATAGAGGGGAAAAAAGCGAGGGTGAGCAAAGAAAATAATAAAGTAACACGAAGGTTGGATTTTTTTGAAAGAAGATCCCTCCAGAACAATAACAATCATCTGTAAATATAAGTGTTATTTGAGAGACAAAAAATATGGGCAATTCAGATGACTTTTGAGATTTGAAACAATATAGGGAGTGCGTCTCGGATCTTTCACTCTCTCTCTCTCTCTCTCTCACAATTCCCTCCACACTTCCCAGCTCTCTCACTCCTTCCTTTTGGGAGAGAGAAGCATAAATGTAGAGTGGAGAAGGAGCCAATCATAAGGGACAGAGGAACATGAAAACCAAGCCCGTAGGGAACGGTCGTTGGGAGAAGATAAGAAAAAATTACGGGTTTAGCCCAACTATCGAGTAATGGGAATCTTAGTGAAGAGGAAAAGGAGCGGTGAAAAGAAAAAAAAGAAATGGATTTCTCTGTTAGTTTTCTGGCTCTCCTTTCCCCCTCTCCTTCGCTCTTTTGCCCGTCTAACCCACATTTTACTTACCCTACGAATCAGTTCCCCCACCATTCCATCCCATTCCCCATTGTGGTTATCCGCTCCATAATGTCCATCCTTCACCGTTCGGATTTCATCTGTGTGAGTGTAAAGAAAAAAAAATTGGGTGAGGAAAATGTAAATCCTTTGTATTTTCCCACGTCCATTCACTCCATTCTTAATTTGAAGAAGTCATTTCCTCAAGATAAGCACTCCGTAATAATGTAATTAGCCCGAAAGATAAAGTCAACTCCCACTCACAAGTAATGCCGAGCATATTGGAAATTTTGTCAGCTAGATCTTTGCAGAAACCAATGTACTTGTCGTTCCCTTCAAGCACCTCGCCATTCTCAGCAGTCTTTAGCATCATGAAAGGCTCTTCCTGTGAACAATCCCATTAGAAATCAACTCCTCAAGCTTTGAAGGTAGAGAGAGAGAGAGAGAGAGAAGGAGCATTTGTGGAAATCCCACATTATTACAATAATCAAATTAAATATTCTCTTACAATGATCGTCGTCACTATGTAAGTTCGGTTCCGTTGAATCACCGAGAAAGCCGGTGGTCTCACATATTTTGCCGGAACAGCCATGAAACCTTTGGTGTCGCTCCACTCACCAATCTAAAATCCGTAAATTTAATTTTCAACGAGTCAAGGATTTTAAAATACAAAACTTGGGGAGCTGCTTTTCTGGATTTAATCAGTTCTCCAATGAGATGAATCCCTATATATTTATACACACCAAATTCATATAAGTCCATAAACGAATGGAGAAAGTCAGGGTGAAAGTTCGTGTGAGTGGAGAAAGTCATGGTGAAAGTGGGGAAAATTTGATTATTTCAAGATTTAAAAATAAAATAAAAGTATATTATAGAGAAATCTGGGAGAAATATAGGAATAAGGGAACTTTGAGAAATGGGTGAATTTCTCAATTCAAATCCTGCAAAATCCCAAGGAAAATTTGAAAGGAAAAGGGCTAAATGGGTAAATCACCCCTAATAAATTGAATTGCTCAGAGAGAAGTTTGGAGTGAAAGTAAACAGTAAAATGTGGGATGAAATAATTGCTAGGGACTTTATAAGGTGAAATCAAACAAATGTTCTATGATTTGTGAACTTTCGATTGGAAATGAAGTGTACAGTCACCATTGTCAAGTCTAATAGATTGGAACAAGCAGAATTGGAAGTCATTTAGAAGACAAGAGCCCAGGCTTGTTCAAAGTGTGCGTGTATGTGTATGTGTGTGTGTGTGTGCTCAAGAGAGACAACTTTCTCCCTCATCTCTCCCCTTGACTGCACAAATATACTCAGGAGTGAAAAGTGAGTAAGAAAATTACTCCCTTGTTCCTCTTCTCTCTTTGTCTACTCAATCATGACTTGCTCAAGGTAACCTTCCATTAAGCTACATAGAAAAGTCAATGTTTACCCTGCAGTTGAAAAGATTGGTTTTTATCAGAGATTTTTTCTGCTCTTTTTTTTATTACTCTCCCACTTCCCACCCTATAGAAAAATAGTAGGGTTTAAAAGGGAAATAATTCCTATATCTTAGGGATTTTTTAAGCGAGAAAAAAGGAGCAATTTATTATTTGTGTAGTGAAGTTTCTTATCCCTTTAAATCAAATTCAAGCTTTCTGGGCCAGGATGAATGAGCCAATTCATGGGTCTTTATTGAATAAATACAAGAGTTGATGTGACACACACTAAAGCTTAAAGTGTCAGTGGAATTGAAAAAGACGGTACTTTTCCGATTGCTCTTTTTTCCCTTCTCCCCTTAACATGGAGACTCGGAGTTTTTTCCTCTTAGCATATAGAGACAGATGGTTTAGGAGGAGCTTTTAAAGAGGGAGAAAGTTCCCAGCGTAGTACAACAGTAGAGTAGTGGGAAAGAGGAAAAGTGGAAATTTGAGGGAAATAAATCAAAGAGTTTTTCCCCGTCATTGCTGATGACAGATAAATGTGCTTTAAAGACATACATGGAAGTGAGGGATGCGTGGAATGACAGAGAACTCTCCTTGCCCTTTATGTCATTTGTATTTCCACTCTCTCTCTCTCTCCCACCACCACCACCACAACCAGTGAATTAGCACCCATGACAAATGAATTGCTCGTCTGCTCACGAAAACATGCTAAAACACTAAAAAGCTCCATCTCTATATTGCTCCCATCCATTGCTCTCTATTATTTATGGGTTATTGTAAATCCATTGGATCCTAAATCTATACAGTCCTACTTTTCTGGTGACAATTTTTTACCCAATTCTGGGTAAGCGTAGGTACAGTGTGGATCCCTCATTACATTCAGTAATAATTGTATGGTGTAGCCATAGCGTGGGATTTATGTCACCAATTTAGGCTTGCTAATGTAATTCATACATTAACCCAATATTTTAGGAATTAGCATTGCTAATTTTTTAGGGACAATTTTTTGGGATGGACTGATGAGATGTAAAAAAGGGGAAACGTGAGCTAATTTGAAGGACCACGCCTAACATACTTTGATAAATTGGTGGGAAGAAAGGATGACATTTATGGGAAATTATACATGCCCATCATTGCTGATTGGATGAAAATGGATCAAATAATTTCCTGGATTTGATATTTTAAATGCTCAAAAAATATTCCCTAAGAGAAAATAATATGTACGTACATTGTTATTTTTGGAATTTCAAAAAATACCCAGGAAAGTTGGAAAATCTTTTTTGTCAACAAAATTTCCATTTTGAATTTTACAGTTTTTGCAGTCTGCAAAATGGGATTAACCTGTTTCAAAATTGTAAGAAAGGATTTGAAAAACTTGCTCCCTCTGATTGTAAACCAGCTAAGTTTTACATTTTACCAAAAGTTTATAATTTTATCAATCAATCAATAGCCAATCGAGGGCTAAGTTTTATTTCATTTGGGACTTACCCATCATGAACTTGCCTACAGTAATGTGGTATACATTGCATGAGGTATACACAGAAATGCTTACCAACTTATTCTTCGGAATTACTTAGAAGTCGGAGAAGTTCGATTGTATCACGACTTTCAAAGAGATCCAATAAATTGAACTGTAGTCTAATTTTTTTTAGCAGTTTTACAATTGAATATAAATTGTTCCATGGTGAATGGTACAGCATGATCGCAGAAACAGCAATCATTTTGTTCGAAGTTTACAATTAGGTTTTTGCACAACATACGTTTTGTATTTCGTCGGGTAAAGTCCAAAAGGCGCTATATGCAGAAGTTGCTTAAGCATGGTAGTACATGTTAAATCCCGTATAAGCGATTTTTGCAAATAGCGCCTTTTGGACTTTACCCGACGATTTACTCTCAATTGAGCTAATGTACTCTTAAATACATTGTTGATATTTAGATTAAGGTAGGATTTACAGGAGCCGCCTCCATATATATGTTTATACAAGGTATTATTTTTAGTAGAAAGTACTTTCATAATATCAGCCTCAGCAAATCGTTCACTTAGCTTGTTTAGAATACCGGTGTTATTTTTGGATCCAGTTGTATTTATGATGTAGCATATCAGCGTTGTGCAATTCATAAAGCCTAAGATAACATTTTTTAAACATTCGGTTATTCTCAAGATTTAACAGGTGGAACCAATACTTAAGAAGGTCAGATATTATATTCATAGCTATATATACTCATGGGTAGACCGATGAGGATGCTTTGCATTTTCTGACACAGTGTCTCTTCTTTGTTTTATGCAGAAATATCTACCTAGATTCATAAGCATGGCTTCGCAGAACGATCTGTTGCAGTTCATCATTGCCTCAGATCGCTTCGCACTAAGCACACAGTAATGCTTGTTTAGGGCAATCTGCAATAGGCCTTGATTTGGCCTGAGCAGTCTCTTGTGTATTTATATACTAATAGAGGCCCTTATATACAATACAATACTCATGGGTGTTCTCCAAGGAGAAATACTGAGCCCTCTCCTTTTTGCTTTTTATATTAGTGATTTAGATGAGTTCTTACTAAGAAAAGGCTGTTAACCAGTAGGCATTGGTGGAACAAATAGTTTGAATAATTTGTATTTTGCAGACGATACAGCAACGTTGGCTGATAGCAAAGGGTCGTTGCAAAAGAAAATTGATGCTATAAGTGAATATTGTAAAATAAACGAGCTAATTATTAACTTAAGTAAAACAAAAATAATAGTATTTAGGAAAGGCGGGAATGTCAAGAGGTCTTATAAATGGTTCATTGATAAGAAAAGTATAGAAATTGTTAATAGCTATACCTACCTAGGAATAGTGTTTTCATCAAGAGGTACCTTCTCCGTAGCAATGAATGATAGAATTAAAAAAGCAAAAGTCGCACTGGCAAGTGTTCTGGAAATTGGCCAGAAATCCTGTATGTATTCATTGAAAAGTAGATTCAAATTATTTGATTCTATTTGCTCGTCTTCCTAACTGTACGCAGCCCCAGTGTGAGCTGTAAATTATCTGGATTGCAAAAGTTTATAATTTTAAAGCAGGTGATAAAAGGTTTCCTGCAAGCATACGGCTCCGCCATAAGTGCGAATTGTTGCGTTTCAATGAACATCTTAGTGAATTGTTAGATTTAATTTTACAACCAATAATGCTTGAATTGCCTCACATTATTTTAGATACAAATCATTTATTATTACTACTCAATGATGTTAAATTATCTCCGAATAGTAAACATTTACTGTTGGCCTGCGGACAGTTTTTTTGTATCCAAATATACCCCCAAAAACTTGTTCTAATAGATGCATTGAAACTGTAGTCTTATTTCCCAATTTAATTTCGGAAAGCTGATCTCTGCGGTGGCAAAAGGTAAACGGGTAAGCCGGTACTGAAATCAATATTAACTGAGATAATCTATTTTATTTATTAAGGATACGGATACCGAGCCATGGGCTCTTGATCACAATTCGCAATGTCAGAATTACAGTTTCATAATCTCTTTTAGTTACACCATATGTACATCGCTCATAATAAATTAGTCATTGTCAAGTTACTTTTTACATCACACAAATTAACCACACGAATCAATGCCATACATGAATTTGAAAAAATGGTTCTAACTATACACTGTACATATTGAGGTAAGTGTAGGAATCCCCGCGGGAAATATGCTAAGATATTTTACAACACCTTGAGTTGGCTAAAAATAGCCATAATTCAAAAGAATTGTGAAAGAAGTTCCAAGCTCATTGGAATTGCTCATTGCTCGAGGAATAAAAAAAAGTAAGTTAAAGATGAACTGGGAGTGAAGAACCCAGGAAGACAGAAGAAGATGAGCCCCCTACTTATGATAATATAATGCTTTACATTCGGAGTTGATATCTGAATTTGATACTGTTCCGTGCTCGTGTGTAGGCTTCACCTATACACTAGAAATCATAGCAGCCCTTGTAAAGGGAGAAGAATGACTGGCATACAAAAATATTCCAATTTGATTTTGTGATGATGGAGCTCTTTCTCCAGCAGCCTCCAGATGATGATGAGGATAACAATGCCGTTGATAATGATTAGGCTGGATCCTAAGGATATGGGCCTTCTCACAAGAGATATCCGGAGAGAGTGAAAGTTAGGAAGGGGAGACCAAGAGGAAGAGGAAGAAACCGCGGAAAAGTTGGAGTAGTCACGTTGTGTGTGCAAAAGCTTGTGCGTGTGTCTCCGTGTGTTTTAGCTTATAAGCAATGGGGTCGTACGTGTGGCGGAGGGATGATGTGACAGTGAATAGATTCCGTCAGTGATGCTGTCTTATATGTGAGTCTGCTGTGGTGTCGTCAACTCTTAGTCCCTCGTCCTTGGGAAAAGGAGTATCTATATGTACCTACTGGAAGAGACGTCCCTGCCTTAGATGTTCACTTTATATATGCAGAGAAGCGCACACAGAGACAGAGTGAACACATCATGTATATATACGGAGCTTTTAAGACTTGACATGCACGTGCTAAAAGTTGTATGTATGTGTGTATGTGTAAGTTTCTCCGTGTTTCAAGTTGTCATCACCGCCATTGAAAGGAGCATCATGACAAATTGCCCTATAAATCCTCATCCACTTTTCTTTTCTTTATTATGCTTTTACTTCATTTTCCCCTCACTATTCATATCTTTCAATATCTTACATCCTGTCCCTCTATATTCATATTAAAGTCAAGGCATAAATTGTTTGCCAAAGAAAAGTTAGCCAAAACTATCACCTCTATAACTTCCCTCTCTCAGTCTCTTTACATTACAGTCGGAGTAAGAAACCTTGGCTAGGAAATTCTTATGTGATAGGCTCAAGACTTATGTGAGAAAAATTGTGGGGTAATGGACCAGCAACTGTATCAATCCCATTTGAACCTACGGTTCTTATATGCACTCAAATGTATCTTTTATACTTTTATCTACTCCTAGCTCAGGAAAAAAGTCTGAGAGAGCATAGAAAAAGTATGCAGGAAGAACAATACATGGGCTTTTATAGGTCCATTACATTAGTTCTATTATGTATATGCCCACACTTTGGAGAGAGAATGTGTGTGTGTGTGTGTACACATGTAAGAGAAAATACATAGGAAATTATGCATACAATGACTATAGTGAAATACCATGGGAGAAAGTAGAAGAAAGTTTAGAACTTTCTCCTCCTTTCTTATATACCTATTTGAAGACATAATACTTATGTAGGTTTTTACAAGCCGGTAAATTTTGAGCCGTCAGGAACGATTAGCACCACGTATATAAACTCGAGAGAGATGGGAAACTTTCTCCTTCCTCTTAATATTATTTATCAACTTTTCCCGACAAGCCAAGGCTCCTTACACATTAAAATATCTGATACATACTTGGGAAAGACGTGGAAGAAACTATGTACACACATTCTTTGGAGAAAGTTCTTTCTCTCGGAGAATTACAAGTGAAAATCAGTCTGTCAAAAATATATATTAATTTTTCTAGGCACATGTACGTGCATTCCATTCCCTTGACTTTTGTCTGTAGTAGCTCTAAAAATCATTTCACTAATTTTGTAATAAATAGTTTGATA
>JAQFXU010001041.1:0-35223 GCA_034693705.1 Spatulosminthurus flaviceps
AGAGAGGACAAGAGGCGATGGCTAAAATTTCCTTATGCCACCGCCCCATGGACCATCCTGGGTTGATTTGCCAGTAGTTGTAGAAGCGAAGGAGTACCCAGCCTGCCTCCAACTGTTGTTTTTCAGCAGCTATTCTGTTTTAGGATGTAATTATAAGAGCTCTCATTAATAAAAACGAAGCGTTTTATGGAAAAGGAGAACAACTTTAGGCAGTTCATTGTTCTCCGGCTCTGGCCCTGGCTAGTTGATGTGTGTATTAAATACTATGATGAAGCGCTAGCATAATATATAATGTATGAATCCCTGTGATTTAGTAGTTTAGATGAAGGCAACAGAGTTTAGATACGAACATGCTGGATAATCTCTTGATTCTATGAAGTATATATATAATAGTATCCGGACAAAAGCGTAAGATTATGTATTCATGATATCTCCTATTATTATGTAGATAGTAGTGGCATGTGTGTGAGTGCTAGTATTTATCCCAGCCTGATTCCTGCTTAAGTCTAGAGTTTATCTCTTGAGGGCAATTACGGACCTGCACGTTGAGTAATCAAAGGAAAAGGCGCACACTCCCATAGCAAAGGAGAGAATTACATGTAACGAGAAAGAGAGAGAGATAGAGGTAGAGAGAGAAAAGGCTTTAATTATTTCTCCAGCGTTATATGTGCCTGAAGAAGATAAAAATCAATGCCTTAATTTGTTAAGGTATATTAGCAAAATGAAGTCGGAATGTTGGTTATATACATAAGTGCCTAAGATATGGATAGCCATCGGAGGGCAAAATATCTGGAAACGAGCCTCATGAAAAACTTCGTCCTTCTTGTGGCTAACGAGGCATGATTTAAACTTAATGAAAAACACGTTTCACGTTGTGTGAATTCCTTAGGTTTTCATATCTCGAAATACATTCATAGCATCTTTTTTTCTTCTCCTTTTTGGGGAATGGAAAATTAAGGTAGTGATATGAGCCTATGTGTGTAGGTGTAGGAAATGCGATTTTGTTATAATCATTGGTGAGATACTTTGTGCTTGTGAACATGATGTGCGTGTGTGTATGTAGTTGCACGGAAGGCGTCAGATCAATGTTCGAGGATCTCACATGACGATGATATTGTTGACGACTGACAATATAGTAACTGAGGATAGAGAGGATGATGATGATCATGGTTGCTAGGCTGTAGTGCTTTAAGAATCATCAAAAGTTGTAGACCGGCAAAAAGGTATAAAAAAATGAAGACTTTGTTTGAATACTTGGAAGGAGAAGGGTTTTGTTATGCATTTCTTGCCAGGGTTAGGGTGTAGGATTTACTTTGGTATGTTGAAGACTCTTCTCCTTGAAGGATGAGATACTGGTTGTCAGAATTGACTTTTGGGAAAGAAAAGCAATGATTAGAATGCACAGTAGTGACGGCTGTTGTTCTGACTGTCAAAAGTAATAGGGTCTAGTAGTACATTACAAAGGAGTCAGTTCGCTACAGGTGACAAAAAAATTCTAGTCGGTCCTTTCGTTCCATTTGACTTACTTAGACTTAGGGACGTGGTGCATATTGCATAAAAAGTCGTCATCATGAGCTCTCCTGTCTCCTGCCTCTACCTTTGGTCGACCTTTGCTTTTTGTGCGGTGGTGACTTTTAACTTGAACTATTCTGATTCTGACAGAGGAAGGGATATTATCTCTATGTACGTATTTTGCCTTGGATATTTGTGACAAGGGGCGATACTTGGTAGATGATTGGGGCAGAATTGGTTATATACATAAGCATTGATATTTTATTGATTATTGTATTTTCCTGGAATCTTCCCTTCTTTTTAGGTTAGGCTGTCAACAGAAATAATTGCATCTTGTTGAGAGTTTGATAACTGGAATGTATTTATAAGCAAGTAAAGTGCAATAATTGTGTGAACACTGTGTGAGTGTGTAAATTACAGTGTGGGATAATGTAGTGCAGTGTCATAGTGGTGTGTTAAAATGAGAGGCGAGGGGGTAGTGAAGTGGCAAATGTTGCGAGTAAATTGTTCTCTCACTATTATGTGTTCTTTATATAGTGCTACGTATATCCTATACATGCTACCATTTCTACTTGTTATTATGTTACTCCTTGTTAATGCTATATTTGAGTAGGTAGAGGTGAGGTAGGTGGTAGTGTGTAGCTCTATGTGTGTATTGTATATGTAAAGGTGGTAGCGGGAGAGCAGTTTAAGGTAGTACATTTAGTATTTAAGTAATAGTGACTCTGTGTGGTGGACTGTAGCGGGAATTTATTTACCTTGTTTTTCGGGCCGTTTCGGTTTGTAGAGTATTTGAAGTGAGTGTCGTAAGTGGACCGTTTAGCAGGGCCAGGAGTGTTGAGTTCATTGAAAAGGTTCCTCCAATGATGAAGATTATGCTCTTGTGTGTATGTATAATATGTGTGCATGTATGCCTTGTATTATAAGTAAAGTTTGAGTAGTAAGTTGTGTTTGGACTCGTGGAAAGGAAAGAATTTTCTCGCTTGCTGGGCTAAGATTGGTAGTCGAATCCAACTTGGGTGGTCTATTTCTTGCTCGTGCCTTCGAGGCGGAGTTCCATCTTCTCGATTGCAATTGAGTTCTCATTCTTCCGATGTGTCTTCATCATTCGACTTTTAGACTTGGCAAGTTACACAGTGTTTGTGTAGTTTTTCTCTTTTTCTCTCTCTCTCTCTCTGGCTCTGACTGGATGTGTGTTTAAAATTGAAAGTATTGTTGCGGTTCCTGAGAAACCCCCAGGTCTGTCAGTGTGTGTCAAGTTTATATGTGAAGACTTGCATTGGAAAATTCCTACAGGGAGACGATAGTTTGTAATCATTGGAAGTCTTGTTGTTTTTATCGTTTTTCTCAAGATTAATTCATCTCTTTTTGAGTGGAGGAAGGCTCCTTCTTCTGAGGAAAAACAATGGGGTTCTCCATGTGTGTATAATTCCACTTGATTAAGTTGTAACTTACTGGTTGAACCTCTTCTTCTTCATCATCAGATATTTAAAAAAAACTATACCTGGATATTTGAAGGAATATATTCTTTTCGTCCAATTCTTGCAATAAGTATAGTAACAATAAGACAACAAGTTTTTCCCAAAGACCTTTTATAATATGACTTATTAAACTTCAAGTATGGTCCAAGTTTTTCCCCCCTTTCCAAATTCGTGAGTGTATAATTCTTCTGGCTTTGTTGATGTTGTATGCCTAATAATATGAAGATTTATAAATATGGTAATCTGACTATTATAATGGAATAAAATTTATTCCATGATTGAACTCTTTTCTGCTGATATAGGAAACTATATTGAAAAGGCATGAGAAAAAGTTTGTTGGGAAAGAATTATTGATATTAGTTATTACTTATATAGTGGTGTGTGTATATGTATTCGTATATGTGTTTGTGTGAGTGCTTGACTTGAATTATTTGGATTGTAAATAAAAGTTGAGACTATCGGGAACTTTTTCAAAGGATAATTTTCACGTATGCTGGATTGGACTTGTGTTGTAAAGAGAAATTCATGATCCTCAGAAGTGATTGGAAATAAATACATTTGTCAAATGGGATCTGCTAATAACAATCTCTGAAAGGATATGTGTACGTGTGTGTGTATGTGTGTAAAAAAAGTGAAGAAAAACTGGACGGGTTTATAAAAAGACATGCATGAGGTACAGAAAAGGATTTAAGATGTTTTGTTGTTGCAGGGTGATTATTATTTGTTATGATATGATGCTAATGAAGGGAAATGGAATGATGAATGAGTGGTGGTAAGAAAAGATGCGTGTGTTCTCTGATTTAGTAGAAGAAGGCATGTGAAATATTCACAACTTGTGGTGTCAAAGAGCTTTCGCCTTGACTTGTAGGAATGGGAAGACACTCTGGAAACATTTGTTTTCTCCTCGTGAGTTTTTCTAACCAACATCACCCAAAGAGACACAGACTGTGATTTGGTTACCGTACCGTCTCCGCAGTTAAATATATATATTCCCTTTTCCCTCTTTGAATTTCTATAAGAAAGGAAGTAGATGTAATAGTATATGCATGGTATACTTTCTAATAGATCTATTGTATGTGAAAACTGAAGGGTTCTGTTCTATACATCAACTATAGTGCTAACTGCTACTGTTGACTATACAGTATCATCATCAACATCATCCCCCTTCCTCTTGCTTGTTCTTCATTCAGCAGCTAATTTTAGGCTCACCTCCTCTCTCTATCTCTCTCTCTCTCACTCACTTACTCTCTGCTCCGGAGAGAATTCATCTTTTCCTTGTAGCTTTGCGTTTACAACTGATGGTGGATGTACCATAAATTGAATGGAGTGATATATATGTATAATTATGTATCTACGGAAAGTCGAGACGAGGTAAATAACGAGTATTTTGAAAACTATTTAAGTGCAAGTGTAATTCATGCCATTTAATCGAAGCTGCTGTTAACTGTAAAAGATATTTTGGTGCTAGCATGTCTATATAATTTGAAAGTATGAGATACTATTGTCACTTCAACTGTGTGGAGTTGTGAAGGAGGTTTTGATTTAATTGATGAATGACAGTGGAATGATTGTGGAATGGAAGTGCTTTGATGTAATGGGATGTCCCACACATTACAACGTAACGATAATGTCTCAATCAAATGTGGTTTAGTGAGATTTTTTCATCGCTCCTTTACTCTATACATTTCTCTTTCGCTCTGTCTCGCGGACTGGCATGGACTGATGCTATATCTTAGGAGCAAGTTACTGTAATGGTCTTATCTTGTAATTGCATACCTACGTATGGATCGAGTTATAAATTTTACAACAAAGGAGAATGACCACAAGGGAAGTTGACTGAAATTGGCTGTGAGTTATACAGAGTAGAGTGAGGGAGAGAGAGAGAAAAAGAGAACAGAAGAAAAAGATAAGTAAAGGAGACACGGTCGTTATTGAAAGAAGGTGATCATCATGTTCTTTTCGCCGCTTTTTTTCAATTGCAGTATCCTCCTTATATAATGTGGATGTTCAGCTGTAATTATGATTATTTTTTTAAACTGTTATCATCATGGATGGTTAGAATGTGTTTTGGGATTTTCCCCCGTGGTAGTAATTTAAGACAGGATTTGTGAGGAGGTGTACATATACTTACTGTAGAGTTTAGACGGTTTGTTCGTGTGTTTTGAAGTTGCTTCCGAGAAAAGAGGTTTTGTTGTGAGAAGAGCGATTTTTAGAGAGGATGGGTATGTTATTATAATATTTTGGTAAAAATTTTCAAGTAGGATAATAATTTAGTAGGTAGGGATTTTTGAGGAAATTTTTGGGAAAGTGTTTAGAGAAAAATAGATTTAAATAGCAGGATTATGCTTAAGGAGGTTGGAATGGAGAAGGATGGGAGATTGTTGGTGTATATAGTTATTATTTCAAAGGTGAAAGGTACCCCCGGTTGAGTTCTTCTTGGGTATTGACTATTTTGCATTGTGATAGCTTTGCCTTCCCTCTCTCTCTCTCTCTCGCTCTTTTTGTATGTGTCTAGTTATTATTATTGTCAGTCAGTCACGCAAAGAGAATTTAGGGGTTTTGTTGTTCCTTTTTCTAGCAGTTTTAGCTTTATGGATAGGACAGGTTGTTTTGAATGGGTATGAGTTTACATATTTGAGTGCAGTATCGATAGTTATTATTGTACATAGGGTGGTTGATTGGGGTGTTATTATTAGTGTGTATTAGAAGAGACTGTGCGTACTATTTGGCTCAAATCGTTGCCGTTCTTATATCTTGAAAACTCTTCTCTCCTTTACTTTGTTCTCTGGAGGTTATAGTTGGTGAAAGAAGAGCCGATGCACACACGAATTTTTTCTTGGTCCTTTGTTCTTGGAGAATGTGTGTATGTGTTTGTGTGTGTGTGTGCACATGAAATATTTTACATGATGTTGTTGTTCTTGTCCTATGGAAGTAAATCCGTCTAAAAGCGTAATCTATGCATGAGTGTGTAGATTCATGGTTTTGTGTACCTCTGGCACAAAAATCTCTAATCGAGCAGCCTGTGGCTTTTCTTTTACCATTATTTGTTGATTGTTACAGTATTTAGCTGTAAGAAGTAATATTATAAGTTCATTTCCAGCTGCTGCTACCAAAACCAAAGGTATGACCCTGATCCGAATTTCTTGATTATTTATAAGATTAGCTTTTAGGTTGGTGTTCAGGGATAAATGTTTAAGCTGTGATTTTTTGTAGTAGCGAGCAAGAGTAATTATGCCCACACGGTTTTTGATATTGATTGAATCATGGTTTGGTTGTTTTTTTCGCCTCCTCGCACTTACTATTTTTTACGCCTTGTAATGTTTTAAATGCTCCTTACCTTGGTTATAGGAAAAAATAATTTCATTGGTAGGCAGTTGGTTCGTTGGTTGGTTTTGGATAGTGAGAACCCGTTAAATTAATAGGGTCAGGTAAATATGGTTTTATGAAATGATTCATGTCTACCAGAGTTTGTATTGCGTGCTGTGTGTGTCATGATTAACTCTGGCATGATTTGAAAGAGGTGGGTGAGAAACTCACGGATGTGGGGATGTATTGAGATACATGTAATCATATAGTTTGGATGTGTTGTGTGCTTGCTGTTATTGTGGGCTTTTTCATTGTAATGTGTGAGTTACCAAGTACATGCATATAAGTTAACGTTGTATGTAGACGTGGTATGTAAGTATGTGGGAATATGTGAATTGTTTAATGATAGGAGTTACGGTAGAGGTGCATTTATCTTTTTATATAATACATTTACATCTTTAATCCTCACTCGTACATAGGGCATGGTGGAATATGTATTCCATATTATCGAGAAATTACGGTGTTTATTTAGAGAGAGAGGAATAATGTGCGTTATAAGCATTAATCAGGACCTTTCGTTTTGAAAATACTGGGGACTCTTGCTTAGTCTTATGCGAACATGCTTAGCTCTCTCCATCTCTCTCTTACTCACTGGAGAATTTCCAACTTGCTTATTTGGTTCGAATGTTTTGTATCTCTGGATATTTTGGTTCTGAATAGAATTGTGGTTTTGAATGCTGTTGCCTGTACATTTACAACTACTCACATGCATACTAGACCTATATGCCAGTGACTTTACTGCTCTTCATTATGCCATTGCAGGTTAAATCCCTCATACGTATAACTGTTGTAATTTTTGTATGGAAGTCCTTGTCCCTTATGAGAGTTGGGTCTATAAAGACATAATATGTACGTAGCTGTTCTTTACGCTGTAGGAAATCTTGAACTTCCGAAAGTGGAGGTATGACATTCATGATTCCATGGAATGGAGCAATGAAGAAAATGAAATACCGAAAGGTATATAGTAAATATTAGCCGCACGGCTTTGACTTGATAACTATTCATAATAATGATGAGAGCCCTGGTCGGTCTGGCCTGGATAGAGCAGACATGGAGGCCAGCATGGCCAGACTCTTCTGGAGAGGAGGAAGGTAAAGAAGAAGAGATTCTTCTTCTTTCTGTTCTGCATGTGAAGGAATAAATAAGAAATCTGGTTAAATTCTAGGCTGTAAAGGGGGAGTTGGGGTAGTGATGTGTGTAGCGATACCTCTGGATACAAGATATACACACATAAATATCTGTACATATTCTCTTTCTGCTGTGACTCTATAGTTTGGGCTTGCTTGGACACATCAGAACTATGAGAATGTACTGGTTAAAGAGTGTGGTAAAAGTCAAATGCTTAAGCATTCAGTACCTTTTGGCCTGCTGGCAGTCAGATGAATACAGTATTTGTATGTATGTATAAGTTACTTGCGTATAATGAGTGTACATGGATGAATAAACTATTGTATGTTATTTAAGAGTTTTGACAGTAGCCCGGAGGCAAAGGAGTAAAACCTCACTGTGTATAGACGTATCTGTGAGTGAGTGTATGTAGCTGGATATTATTGTGTTTGTCAGCACTGCATGAGTGCATGTACATATATTATATTGTACTATATAGCCAAGGCAAGTGCATGGGATGAGATGAAGTGCTAGCTGGTGCATGGACATATCAAAAGTATGAGCACGTCAGTACTTAGGTTCCTTGAAGTAAAAACGACAGAGATTGAGTTAGCTAGCTGGAGCTGGTTTGAAAAAATGCCGTATAAGACCTCTCGGCCTTCATTGTTGCCTGGGATACAGCGTCTATTCGGTGGATTATCTATCTATCTGTATATTTTATAAGGAAGGAGGCAGGGGCAGAGGCAGTTAATATGTACGTGTGTACACTTTTTACAGGGAAATTTAAAGACGAAACGGACCGACCGGCTCGTATATCCTTCGCTGTAGATGAAGTTATTTTTCATGAATCTCTTGATTTTCTCTCTCTCTCTCTCTCGCTGCTGAGCATTAACCACCAAGCTAACCTACCATTAACATGCTTGTGACTCGTGTATTACTATCATTACACACAGCGTGAGAAAGCTTAAGGGTCCAACAGCTTAGGTTATGTATCTCTCTGTAAAGTATGTAAATGCAATGATGTTTCTTCATCTTTTCGTCTTCTTTTTCTTCTTCTTGTTTTTTAATATGTGCGCAATCTTTTTCAATGTCTTCATTATAAACTCTTGAGCATTTACACTACTAGGGATAGTCGTATGTGGCGTAGCTATTACGGCTTGTTGTTAGCTTAGTTAGAAAGAGCGGAGAGTTAGAATAAAGGATGGACCAGGCAGTCTCTCTTTCTCTGTACACCACAAGTCTTTTTCTGACCCATTACCACTATAAATCAGATCGAGGTGGCCCCTAATTATCATCTCTAGTTGTAATGGTGAAAGATACTATAAATCTCGTCGAGATAAGTCGTAATTTCTCCAAGGGCTAGGGCTACTTTCCTCCTTTAGTTATTTCCACGTAGTGAATAAGTTATTACTGTGTAGGTACTTATTTTTAACCAAGATGTACGTTTTTCTCCAGTTACAAACAACTTCCTCCGTTCTCTCAGTTTTTCTGATTCTTTGGAATATAGTCATTAAGAGCAAGGCGAATTTAGTTGATTGGCATGTCGTGATATTCTTGCAAGGATGTTGACGGTTTTTTATGATGCAAATTATAGGACTAGGTGAAATGGTAATTATTATTTTGGACGGTTTTTCGTTGCATTTATTTTTATGGCTGTTCTTTATTTTTAAAAAATAATGGAAGTAGGGATATGGGAATATAACATATACATAAGTGTACCCATACTCTTTATTTGTGGTGTTGGAACTACAATATAAGGACTGGGATATTGAACTACGAGTGAAATGATTGATAATGCATAAGACAGGTTGAAGAAATGCTGTTAAAAGTTGTCGTAAATTTTTTTGTAGTAAAAATACAGCCCTGGAAAGCACTGTCGTATAATTAGTAATATAGTAAAAAGGGGCATGGGAATGACGATCAATTGATTGTGACATAAAGTTGGGGTCATTGCGTTGAAAGACGATTATCTTTGGAGATGCATACTTGCATAATCTTATACTAGGAGGGATACAAGCAAATCATGGAGGACAAAGTGAGACATGGTGTTATGGCTGCGGTTGTTTTGTGTGTTTGCACGATTAGTAAGTAAGTATGGTCGGAAAGGAGAGGATACTGGGATTTTTGTGCATACTGGCTTGCTTCTTTTGATATGACAAGACAGATATAAAAGGTTGATTATATGACGATGAGGTATTCAATGATACGAGCCATTTCTGGTTTTCTGGTCGAGTCAGTTGTTTTTTTATGACGATTCCTCTCTTTCATTTGCGAGATAATAATACATGTGAGGTAGAGGGGTTGTTGTTTGTAGCTGTACTTAGGTGTAGTTAACCGAACGTGTGTCAGTGCAGTATGTACATCTCTACTAATAAACGTTGATGTAGAGTTGATTGGTGTCTCGTCTGTGTGTGTGCAAGTGTAACCTTTAATAGTGATTGTAGTAGTAGTGGTATTTGATGTAAATTTAAAGCGTATACAAAGTGTGTAATGTTGTAGGAGAGTAGTTGTGGAGGTAATAATAATGAGCGGGAGGTGAGATGGTTAAAAAATAGGAATTCGACTTGATCATTGTTACATGGTCAGGCTTTTGTAGCAGTAATAATGTTATTGGGATATTGAATTGTGTTGAATATTTGTTTGGGGTGTAAGTACGTATAAGTGTGTATGTGTGTACTTTGGTTGGAGCGGCGTCTTTGATGACAAAGAAGAACCTATGCGAAGAAAAGTGTTCATTTTGCTCAGTTTTGTTCTAGAATTTGTTTTTGTTCAGTTTACATTTCTAACTGATTGGGAGTGAGCAGAGCTAAATGTGAAGACCTGATGGGATGTAGATTAACTTTGGAATGCCTTTCTCTCTCTCTCCCTCACTTAAAGTTTAGTTAATTCACATACTTTGTAGACATGAGCATACGTAATGGATTATATGGAATTAGGTTGTTTGTATATAAAGGACTGTACAGTCTATCTATTGTTCAAGGTGAGGCAAAGTAGAAATTCGAGTGGAATTGAGTTGCTCACCACGTAGACTGACTGGGACTGGAACAGGAGCTACACATCATGTTCATCCTGACTCTCTCTCCCTTCATTTTTATATAAAAGCTTGCTCCTATCGGAGTTAAATGGATTGTCAGGGAAGGAATGTTTTTATAGGATTTTAGTTGCCGGTTTTACAGTAGGAGGCATATACTATTCATTCTCATGAGGTTATACATTATTGCATTAGATTACCGATTCTTTTCTGATTTGATGTGTAGTACTTATGTGTATTTAAGTTGTTGGTATTTGGGTTTTGTTGTGTTAGTCTTATATTCAGTCACTCTCTATACTAGTGAGAGATTGGGAATGAGGAAAGGAGTCATCTTCCAAGAGAGGATTTTTGAGACTCCCCTGGAAGAATGCTAATGTATGAGTTTATTTGGGCTAATGGAACATGACTGATGTGGTTCATTTGGTTTTTTCCCATGTTTAGATTGCCAGTTGGTGGAAGTGCACCGAGTCTCCCTGAATTGTCCTTGTTGGCACAGCGACCTCGGAGTGGGACTGAGGGCGGAGCATCTGGTGGGATCCTCGGAGGAACTCCAACTCCTGGAGTGACTGGATCTGCTGCAGAACTCCATGCGGCCGCCGCGGCTGCTGCCTACAGTCGACTCACACCATACATGGACTCTCTGTACCCGGGCCTGCATTCAAGTCCCACTAACTCGTTAAGACTGAGTCCTATAGATTCCAGAGGTATGTTTGTGTCCGAGAAGAGGAATATCTAGTTTTTTTGTAAATTAATTAATTATTAAATAAGACTCTCCTTTTGGCTTATATATTCAGTATAATACACTGCACCTCTCTTTCCTCTTAAGAGTAACTTGAGTATAAAACTTGGTTTATAAGATATTTTAATCCTGTCAATATCTGTCATCCCCGATGCTAAAGTCTAAATCCTGTTTTTAATACAATAGATAAATGGCATGGCATTGGATTGAATTATCTTATATATTATACTGGTTTTTAAATTATGCTAGAACTCTGCCCATCTCTCATTCTCTTGACTTTTTACAAAAAGTATAAGCAAGTACTGATATTGCAGTGTGTTTGCCGTCCGTGCGTGTTACTGAAAAAATGAATGAATGAGAACATCTTTGACACAACTGTAGGATGAGAGTCTTCTTCTCCTCGTTCGTCTTGTGTGCTCACATTTTATCTCAATCTGGGAACAACGTACACACGTTCTTTATGCTTCAGCTTGCACGATGAAGAGATATGCGGGTGTCGCGTCGTCAGGAAACCCACACTTTGCCTTGTGTGTGGAGTATTTGTTGTATTCAGTAGTCATCACTGTTCTCGTGTGTGAGATTTACGAGATGATCCATATGGGTATGATAGGATCGAATTAGCATGGTAAATTGCACAGTTCCTGTTCTTCTTTTCTCGTGTCTTCTCCCAACAAGAATAAGTATAGATAGAGAAGGGTTCAACAAGAAATATCTTGTTTATTTGTTCTCTCGGAAATGATGGAGTTGAGATGAGAAGCTTACGTTATTTAACTTGTTGAGTTTTCCTCTTGCTCTCTACTTGACTATGTATATACACTTGATCTTCATCTCTTTCTCACACTCCGTATATCTATACATTTATCTTTGGGAATAGTTACTGACGGCAGGGATATATTATGAGAAGAACAGAAGGGACACACATGGCTCTCCGTCTTTTCGGTTAATAGCAGTAGATATTTTTTTTATACGGGAGTTCTTCTGGGTCTTGAGGGAAGATACTTGAGGATTTTGAATACTCCAATTACTACTACTTATTTTGTTATATTGTCGGGGATCTTTCATGATTCATATATGAACATTATCCTCGCTCGTATATTTCTAGGGTGGAGATTCTTTTACATTTTAAACAAAATGAGTACCTCAAAAATGTTGTTGCTAGGATTTTATTATGTATCTATTATTTGGATTTGGAACGGGTACAGGAATAAGGCTATGAGAATTAATTGAATTGTTCGTGGGTGGAATTGTTCAAATTTATCCTTCTTGAAAAGCTACGCTAATAGACTACTTACGTGAACTGACATATTCTATGAAGCTTAGTAATATATAATGACGACTAACCTTGTTACAAAGTAATAAGTGTGTGGGTAGTAGACTCATTTATGATTGCAATGAATTATGAATGTATAAAATCAATGTTTGGTATCCTACGTTATGTTCCTATCCTTTTAAAAGTTATTGCAACCGTGTTTGTATTTTGTGAATGTTCTTGTTTTCAAGGATGAATTAAATTACCAGAAGAATATTATTTGTGGATATAAATATGCCCGTTCACGAATAATGTAATGCGTATTTGTATTTATGTAAATTTTACTTTTGGAATTTGAAGGGAATTCTGTTGTATTTTGTATCTCTCACTTGGTCTCTCTCTTTCTCTACATGTCTATCTCTTCTTGAATATTATAATGCCCATTGAAAAAAATGGCTATGGTAGAGAGAAGTGGAGGAGTGTGTAACAAGAAGAGGGTACATGAAAGAGGAAGTTCGTTAGTTAGTTAGGATTTAGTCATTTTTTGTTGGGGATTTTGTAGAAGAAGAGACAGTCATGGAGTGGTTTTGTGAAAGATATGAGGAGATCAAGGGAAATTATGAAGAAGAAAGTGACAGTAGCCCCTCGTTTGTGGAGACGCTAATGTAATCCAGCTTGAAGACTTGTGTTTATTTTTCAGTATAACATTTGACTTGATGTAAAAATCCGATTCGGGT
This sequence comes from Spatulosminthurus flaviceps, assembly GCA_034693705.1. NCBI lineage: Eukaryota > Metazoa > Arthropoda > Collembola > Symphypleona > Sminthuridae > Spatulosminthurus > Spatulosminthurus flaviceps. The sequence continues at coordinate 13,223 of JAQFXU010001041.1, forward strand.
ATTTCTCTAATAATAACAAACATCTAGCCCGAAGAGATGGGGAGAGAGAGAGAGAAAGAGTTTTTAAGGAGAAACATTCCACACCTAGGAATGAGTAGTGGGGGATAATTTGTGTGACATGAGAACGACAAACAAGTTTTCCTCTCCTTTTTTTGTCCCTTTCCATCCTTCCGCACTACTATGATGTAATATATAGTGAATATGTATGTGTACATTTTGCAATCACTATGCACGTGAACACCAATAAGTAGTAATACTGTATGCATATAAATACACTGTCGATAAAAAAACCGGTGCTTTAGTTTTTTCGACTTACCGCAATTTTAGTCATGTTTAACATTGTTTTTCTAAGAATGTTTTCCTCTTTTTGTATGTATGTACATATAGATCACTGCCTGTACACGTTAGGGCCTACAGGACTTGCATGTAAGTTTTTCTATGAAATGAGATGTTTGTTATATAGAATTCAGTGATTATTATTACTATTCTTGTGAAAATGTGTTTCCATATTTTTTAGCTTGTAGTAGTGTAGTTTTGGGTTTTAGCGTACCCACTTGGTTTAGTATTCCTTTCCTGATTTTCTCTTAATTTAATGTTGGTTTGCTACGTTGTCTGTCTTATATGCTCGCTTGTAATGAGCGTTTCCCTCTCTCTCCCTTTCTCTCTCACTCTCTCTGCTTGCGTTGTTATTGACGGTGTTGACCATGTACATAAATAGGCACACACGAACGTGTTTGGGTACGAGTCGACAGCTTAAGAAAGTTTAAATATTTTGTATACATGTGCTTGTGCGAGTACTTGATTTCCCCGACTTTGCGTGTCTCACTCAACTTCACCTGCATTATTTCATTTCATTTAGAAGAGATAAAACCTTTCTGGGAAGGTATAGGAAATAGTCCGTGTCGACATTCTTGAGTGGTAGGGTCCAACATGTTGTACTGTGCTGTACGTAATAGAAATGCATGCTCGTAAAATCCTTATTTCCCAAATGACTTGATGTGAAGCTCTGGGATATGGTTGTATCGTTGGCGGCAAGGGATTTTATTGTTAAAATATGTATATGAAATATATAATACAATATGAAATATGTACGACGAAACAAATGTATGAGATTAGCTAGTAAATATATACCTATACATATTTTAGTAAACTGAGGAATAGATGTTTGGTATATAGATATTTTATTATCTGGTGTTTGGTCCTAAATTGTGAAAGTAGGAAATAAATTTTGGGGTACCTTACCGACGTATGTATTCCCTAGAAAAGTATTCTGACGATGTGGTAGGAGGAATCTCTTATTGAAAGGATTGCACTTCAGTTTTCCGATTATTATGAGCAAGAGGACATTTGGTAATAATAATATCCTGGCTGGCGGAAGGTTTATATGGGTATTTTCTGTCAAGTAAGCAAGCGGCATACGGGACAAGTATCGGGTTTCACACTCTTCTTGTCTTCTAAATTACGGTAGATTTGTGGTGTGGCTGGTGGTGGTAAAGGAAATGTATAATATATGGGATAATAGTCTCTTGTCTTGTATTTTGGTATGTACGAAGGATGTTTCTATCCTGACTGCTGGGTACTATGATTATGAATTTTGAATGTAGTTGTGTAAGGGAAGGCGGTGATAGTTAGTTGTTTCTCTCTGTCAACGATGTTCGGTCGTCAAAGGAGTTGAGAGTTATGATGAGAGGTTTAATACGTAATATTTTTGTGCATAAAATTTTTATGTCATATTATTACTTTGAGTATGTAGTTTGGAAAGAAATGATGAGTACAATTGACGGTCTCTCTTTGGAATGAAGCCTACTACTAGCTAACTGTTCTTTGACTGATTGTGAGTGAGCGGTAGAGAAGTTGTAGTAGTAGGATTAGTTGGTAATGGCATTTTCAATTGCATTGCACACGCGACTCGTGATTTTCGTGGTTGGATTGTATAGCGTGAAAATTGGTGGACGATTCAATAAGGAATAGGAGGAGGAGATGGGGATGATGACAATCGGTTAGGCTCTCTCTCTCTTTCACTCCTTTGTGGCTGGTAATGTAGTAGCACGCGCCAAAGCGCCACCACCACCATCATCACTCGTCACCACTATATTTACTTACTTGCTTAGGGTTTCCTTGTTGAAAATGTCCGGAGGAAATTATGCAATTCAACTCTAACCTATTAAATTACAAGAAGAAAGACACTACCATCACTTGAGTTTTGTAATCTTCCGATATTTTTTATATGCTTTGTCAGTCTCCGTATTGTTTCACTTAACTCTTTTTCCTATTTGGCTGTGAAAATTCAGCCCCGTGTCCTATAAGGATTTTGTCCGGATTTATTTTCAACAATTATGATGGTTCCAGAATAAAAGGGTTTTTGACGGACTGGTGGTACTACTATTATTATATGTTACAAGAAGTACTGTTGAAGGGATACGGCTGGGTCAAAGGGTGATGGGTGCAGATTGTAATCAGAGATTTTTTGGAAGGATGACGACAGGGCATAGTCGTTGACACAGGATATTGTGCAAGCAGGGAAGGCAATGTGTTTGTCAGGTTTTTTGAAGTCGCTACGTGCCACTGGATATACATACGTAGGTTCTTTCTCTTGCTGCTGTCTGTGATTAGAGACAGCAGCATGTCTATGATTTACAGATTCTTTTAGCATTGTGGCGTAAGAGCGTGGATCATGGTTTTACTTGAAGCAGGTGGAGTCAGGCAGGATGATGGAAAATATAAAACTGTTTTGAGTAGTAGTACGTGGAAATTGATACCAAAATGTGATGCAAATTATGCGGGGTAGAAGAATGTAGACGTAGTAGTAAGTTGTAGTTGTGGCGTTTTGGGTGATGGTTTAGGTATCCGCCACGTTTTTGGTGCTTAGCTCTTTAGCTTTGCTTTTAGGTTATGTTCTCTGGGTTGACATGAATGGCCTTTACTGTGTGTACACGGTTATAATTTTTTCTCCGGGAGTGTATAAAGTAGGATGTCAGCTCGTTTTTCTCCAGGATAATAACTAAGTAAGGCAGGAATAAGACATGGTAGTGTTATAGTAGTATTTAGTATTTAGCTCTGACGAGAAAGGAAGGAAAGAGGGGAAGTTGTTGGGCTTTTGGCCAAAACTCCACGTGGCCTTTTAATGAGCTGAGTAATGAAGCGTATACTTTGGGAAATTATTCATCGACTCCCCAAATCACTTTGGACAGGGAGAAAAAGTGCAAGTATTAATACCACTTAAAGGAGATGCTACAGTTTTTAGGACTTAATGCGTTTCTGACGTATTTGGAAGAAAATTGGAGGAGTAAGGAGTACGTGTGTGGATATATAAATAAGTGCAATAAGGATGATATTGTTGTTTTGGTTTAGATAGGTACGTATTATTAGACGGTGTGTAATAGCTCGAGGAACTTATTTGCATCTCCATTTTTTCTGGTTGTCTTCGTACTTAGAGTTTTACATTATTCCTTCCTGATTATAATGCCTCCTTGCTTTTGTTGCTTGCCTCTTCTTCATCCTTTACACCTACTATACTCCAAATTCTTTCTTGTGGCAAGCTTTCTTTGTAAATAAATTGGTATTTTTTTCCTTTTAATTTTTCTTTGAACAGATAGCAATAAATATGTTGGAAATTGAAGTAATAATGACTTTTTTGAATTTGCAGGGTCTGGTGGTCTGGGCATGCCCCCAGATTACATGAATTTAGCAGCCTCGGGTTTTTGTCCACGAACTCTAAGTGATTTACATCCCGCATCGACGTTGGGTTCCGCCGAACTGGCTTTTGCCTTTGACAGTAAGCTGTTCATTTTTCAAGGTTTCTTCTTCATCCTCCTACCCATGTACTCTCTCGCTAGAATTTTCATGCATTGATGAACTCCATGCATGCATTAGCTATAAACTTAAACGTTTCTACCTGTACCTACAGCTAAGGCCCTTCTTTAGAGATTTATAGAATTTTGTGGAATATTTTCAAATTTTTTTATGAAGGATTATAATAGCTTTATACTTACTACGAGTAACAATTGTGTATCTCTGCCCTGCAGATAGTTCTAGGTGGATTAGTAATGGTATTCCGCGCTCTTTTTGAAGTGTACAGATTGCAACAAGTTGTACGTATACGTGCACATCCAGTCGATCGAAGTACTGTAAGTCTGTATCCCAGCAACGTAATGAAGTCATAAGTCAATGTCGACATTAATCTGAGGAAGGTGGGATAATCCATGGACTATGGATTTTGTGTGCGAATGTGCTGACAGAGTCGACCCCATGGATCGACATGGAGAAAAGTAGACTTTTGTTTTGCATATATAAGCCGATCTCCGGTTTTGAGTAATAAAAATGATGGAAAGCATAAGTCGAAAGACAAATTGTATCCATCTGCCATTCGGATATGTACTACACAGTATATGGATAGTTTCTATGAAATTCCGTGTATAGTTATAGGAACTTATTAGTATTATTGTAATGGTGCATTGAAGCACTAACAACCCAAAAAACTCGGGTTAAATGCCTTTTTTTTTAATACATAATAGCGGTAGTTAGGATAGGACTTACAACGACGACGGCTGCTGATGTATACATTACCTCATATTTTTATGTACATAGGCCCGTTTACTGTTTAGTAGTGTTGATTCGCTCATGATTATCATCCTCTCTTCTATGATATGTTTACTTTTTCCTTTTTGTGTAGTGTGGCATGGGAAAGCTTGTGTAAACGTGAGTATTGCTTTGTTTACTAAGCTGCAGTCACCCTATTGTATAGTGGTGGAGGCTTTCTAATATATAGTAAATTTGATAGTTTAAGTTTCGTTTCATATCCTCCTGAATACTACGAAAAGGATACGATGATATTGTTACTTTACTTGCTATACATATGTGTAAATATAGTACTAATTTCTTAACACTATGACTATGAAGTTTTGGCTATAGAAATTCACACCCGCAGGAAGAGGGTCTACTAATGTATTTACAATTTACAAATAAAAATGTAGGATTTGATCTCCCAAGCGTGTATTGCTTCTTGCAATATAGTTTATTAGAGTTAGAACGGGGTGTTCCTGAGGAGTGATAAATCCCGTATAGTTTAACAGGATTTCATACCTTAGTCATCTTTTTTGTAGTATGAGCGGGGGGTAATTAATTCATTTAAATTCAAAAGGAACGTATTTATTATGCCTGACAATATATTATTATTGGAGAATTGTGCTTGGAATATTAATTGGGGGATTATTTATTTTATTATGTATGTGTCTATACTGTATTTAATATTGTGATTTGTAACTGTATTTTATATGGGATTGGTATTTGTGTAAGCTGATGGGTCCAGGCAGAAAGATGGTTCAAGTATTAAATTCATGTCAAAAGATTTTGCCTTGACTTTTTCAGGTTCTCTTGGTGCGCTTGCAGTTCATCTTATTTACTTTTGCTATATATTTGTTGAATGCCCCTGATTAAAATTTATCCTCACGTTTTAAGGTTTTTTTCTCATTGTCATTGTTTTTATGTGTAGGTTCCAGATTTACCAGCCCCAGAGCCAGCGTGAACCGCCAGAGCCGTAAAAGAGCCTTATCGTGTTCTCCATATTCGACTGATTCCTTTGATTTCAATTCAATGATTCGCTTCTCACCCAATTCTCTGGTCTCATTGGTCAATGGATCACGTGGCTCAAGTGCAAGTGGGTCCTATGGTCACCTCTCTGCAGGTACTTATCTCCATTATTTTATTTCGTAATAAACTGTGGAATAAACCTTGCTCCTTGGTTTTTTAACTTGACATCAACACTTTCTTTGGGTTTTCAAATTTTGTATGATTTTTTTTGCGGATTTAATTTTCTATTCACGAATTTTAGCTATAGCTGTGGCTTAAAGGTCTTAGAAAAGGTAATTTTTTTCTAACGGGCATTTTGTTAGGAGGGTGTGCTCGTAAGAAAGACAATTAGGCATTATTTTGTACTGAATGGTATTAGATGGTGGCAGAAATTGTGTATTTTCAACGTCATATCGAATCGGATTTGTGTGCCTTCGTTGGGAATCGATTACTCTTTAAGGAAAGACACTGTATTTTCTCATGTGTATAGTATTTTGATGTTTCCTTGCACGTAGTATGGAAGAAACGTGAATGATTGAAAAATTTGAGTAGCATATGTGTGTACATGTTTAGCACCGCATTTTGCCCGGAGGAAGAAGATTGAATAGGAACGATGTTGTTACATGATTTTGCAATTAATTATGGTTTACGTAGGTATATTGATGTATGTGGTACTATGTGAGCTCGGAAGGGAGTTATTGAAAAGGGTAGCAGATGAGTGGTAATTTTGAACGGCATGCCGATAAAAGATTTGAAGCTGATCGGTTCTTTGGACAATTTTCATGGTTGCATGAGTCGGTACTTAAAAGTTCTTTGCCGTTTACCTCTCCGATTTTTTCTCAAGTAATCATCACTGCAACCGAACCAAATCCATGCTTTTTAAGTTGTAGATAGATACGTGGTATGAGATGTAATACTAAAATTCTAAAAGGGGGAGAAGAAAAAATGACTTACAAAATTTAAATAGATTTTGTACTTAGGCCAGAGTGAACATCTTGACCACTCTCTGCTTTTTTTACCCTTTTAATGCGGTACTGTGTAGCATAGTAGTATTTATGCGTGATCTCGGGACTTTAAACTTTGCATGTTATTTTTGGTGGTTGTTGCCATGAGGGTTTTTCTATTATTACAGAGCATGAACGGTCTCATGGTATGCTAGAGTATGATGTACAGAGGATGTGTGTATGTACATTTTTTGGTATTTGTTTGTATGTAGACGTTGATGATAGATAGGAAATAAGTCTCTTTTTTTTTCAAGCAAAAGCACGTCTTGATTTTAATTTGGTGGTATGTTGATGCAAGGCGTACATGTATTAAGAATACCTTACGATTAAAGAGATAAATGATAGGGATATGCTGGAGGGCGTTAAAATGTAGCTTTCCGAGAAAAAAGTATCAGTTTGAGACTTAAGCATTCTGAACTGAAGTGAGTGGTAATCGGTGGGTATAAGTTTGTTGTATGTATGCTTGTATGTGTATGCTCTGAATTATTTTCCATTGTTGAAAAATATATGAAGGAAAGGAAACAGAAAATAAAAGTTTTTATTTAGCTGGAAAAGAGAGGAGTGTGTGTTAGATAGGATATGTATATGTAGGTAGATAGAGGAAAGAGCGAAAAGGAAGTTGCAGGCGTTCTTCTTAGTTAATCATACTTGCGATGTAGAAGTAGTTGTTGTTGTTGTTTTTCTGACAATTAGTTTTTCTTTTGTGATTGCCCATAGTATCCATGAGCCATGTATGTACATACATCTAGAACTAAAGACCATGCGACGAGGATGTAGATTTAGATAGTAATACTAGTTGTCTTTTTATGTTTTTGACTTTTTTGACATCCTCCCATGAGGTTAATATTCTCAGAGGGCTTGCTGAGCTTTTCATTGCTCTTTTTTGGAAGGAATGATCATCATTGCTGCTTTGTTCTTTCGGTTTTTCCATGAATGAAATAAATGCAGGGATTTTTTCGTCATCCTAAAATTTACTTGAGTTTTGTATAAATTGAAAGAAAACATTTTCCCTCCTGGATTGACTCAATTCAATTTGGGTAGGTGGTGGAAAATATTATTTCATTATACGCTTCCACGCCTCCCTGTTCTGTCGCTACTATCATCATTAACAACACATCAGCGTCAAATTTTTTTTCAATTTTTCGCATCAAATACTGTGTACTGATTTTCTTAGAACCAGCACTTCGATATAAAAAACTATTCTTCTAGAGGAAGTCATAGTGGAATTTTTATTAAGAAAGTATTTTTAAGGGAAAATGCTTGCTAGCATCTTTCTTTTTGGTATCTTTAGGTGGAAATAGTGTTTGGATTTCGGGAATTTGTATTATTTTTAAATTTTATGCAGAAAAAATATGAGCGTGAGTGACACTGCTCTGCATTGGAAGTAGCCATTTCTTACCCAGTATAATGTCTGATAAATGTGTATAGTAGTAACTGCACAGTTAATCTGTTATGTACTATGTATATGAATGATTTTGACATAACATAGCTAGCTCCACTTTTTAGGACTATTGAGACTATAATAGTTGAAGTTGTTTTGCATGTATACGGTACGAGAGCAGGTTTAACGTGAAAACGTCATGTAGTGGTTAAACTATGGTATGATACTTCGCTAATGCCATTAATTTCTTACGGTAAGGACAACTTAACGTAGTAGTTTAGTGAATATTTAAAAGCTCACTGGAAATTAAGCCATAATTATTTATGGCTGTGGTTGTGTTTACGGTAGTAAATACTGGTGTGGTAGCAATAGTGCAAGTAGCAGTCTGTGTTAAGCATTACAGATTTTTGCTCTTCTTTTTGACTTATTATAATATGATGTACATGTATAATAATGAATGTACGAGTAGGGTGCAGTTTTAATTGTAATGTAAGCACCTATGCACTATGCAGTGTTATAACTGGTGGTGTTGCGGATGTTGTTGGACTTTGAATGAGGCAATATAAATTATAACCCCTGATTGCACTTTTTACGGTACGGATTAAGTCTGAAACTATGTAGCTAAAATAGGTAAAAAACGGAGTTAGAATTATTGCATTTGAATTTGTTATGCAAAGGTATAATATTGCTCCATCAAGAGTATTTTATTTATGAAATGGCTATAGAAAAAAGGTAGCATGAATAGCATAAAAATGTTAGTATCAAGTTATGTTAAGGCAACACTAGCTTAGGTGTATAAAAGTACAAGAACAGTGTGTTTCTTCATCTTTGAAAAATTTATGAGAAGCAGTAAATTAGGTACGCAATAAACTTATATTTTGTAAGAAGAATGCCACTGGAATTGAGTTTGATCTGTCTGACTGAAGTTAATTTAATGATGGAAATGTGTTTGGAATGTAATGCCAAAGAGGTTCATCATAATATTTTATAATATTTTTGGTGGTTGCACACATACAACATAAACATCTGAACGTACAGTTTATGACGATATAGCAATTTCTAGACAAATGGGATTATAGTTAAATTATCTAATGTAGGGGAAGGAATGATTATGTGTAATTTCCAGGTGTTTACGCACGTATGTACATGTTAATTGTCTATAGCAACTATTTGGTGTATAGTTGATGGTGGCAAGAATGAATGGTGGTTGGCGGTGAGGAGGGAAGATAATAGGTGAAGGAAAATACTTTGCAATAAACTTGTTTGTTGGAAGATTTTGAGCCTGTATTTAGTGAGGGTGAGAGAGAGAGAGAGAGAGAGATGGAAAGAGAGTTTAATCCAAATTATGGCTATGAGTGGAAAGAGTAGCTTGCAGGAGGATGGATTATTGTTGTTACGCATTTAGATGCGGTGGAAAGGTGTGAAGGAATTAATTGAATCTACTGAGTCATTGCGAGTCAAACAGTAGCCGCCGACATGCCGTCGTTTCCTTCCACTTAGTTGTCATTTGGTCTCGGTTGGCTGACAAAACCATGTGGGAAGCTAAAGAAATACTGTGACTTTTATCTTGGGTTTTTTCCTTGCTCACTGCTGACCAACCCTAGGAATTTATGAGCTGAATTCAAATGACTGAAGTTTACAGCATTGTTTTTGCTGATGAACATTTTATATACTCTATACGTAGTATACATGTAGTAATTCATTTGTCGACGTCAGTTGCAAATTATTCGGGTGAAAAAGTTGCGTTTCATGTGAGCTTATCTAGTATTGTAGTCCGTATTGCCTTGTTTGATGCAGAGGACTCCCTTTTGCTTTTATTCTTGGTAGTAAAATTCAATGAAAATTCGTGACTTTTTATAATTTTTTTTCTGAACAAAATCTGGATTCCATAATGAAAGTTTTTCGTGCTGGAATATTACGACATTGTGCTCATTTTTGTTGTTGTTGTAGGTGCCATCAGTCCGGCATTTGGCATGTCAGCGGGTTTGTCGCCGGGGTTTGGTGGTCCCATGCCTCCTTTACAACAGCTTCAAGCTCATTTACTCCGAAATGGTCCTTTGGCCGGATCGTTACCCAGTTCACCTTTCCTGCATCATTCTGGTCTTCTGCACGGGTCACCTTTTTCAACCCATCAGAGTTTGTATATGCCGTCGTTCCAGCACTCGCTTAGCCTAGGGAAACAGGATATGAGAGTATGTTCTATTTTTAATTACTGTATTAGTTTTGCTCGAAATTTGTATTAGGTTTTTGTATATAATTATTTTAATTTGATTTTTAGGGTGAAGTAACGCCAAAAGCTTCGCCTGGTGTTGGCGCTGTTAGTAGTACAATGGAGGTAGATGAATGTGCCAACGGTAGGAAAGCCCGGGTGAAACGGGAGCCGGCGACGACAACCTCTGGATTGAACCATGATGACAGGGGTGATAGTGATCCGATGAAGGATGAGCCAGGAGATTTTATTGAAACAAACTGCCATTGGTCTGACTGTGGTGTTGAATTTTCTACGCAAGATGAGCTTGTCAAAGTAAGTCGTCGAGTAGGAGTTTAAAGCAAGAACAAGGGAAGAAAATGAGCATTTGAACTTCTTTTATAATGCTCTAATTCATGGCAAATTGATGGTGTAGAGTTTTAAAGTGATTTGCTGTCGGCGAGAATGCTTATCTTCTTGTCGTATACACAGTATACTTAAGTAAATTCATCCAATTTATGTATTTTTTGCTTTCTCTTCCTCTTCCGCAGCATATCAACACAGATCATATACACGCAAATAAGAAGTCATTTGTGTGTCGATGGAAAGACTGTTCAAGAGAGGAGAAGCCTTTTAAAGCTCAGTACATGTTGGTCGTCCATATGCGTCGACACACTGGAGAGAAACCCCATAAATGCACGGTGAGTGGTTACTTACAACCAAGTACTTTCAGCTTTTTAACAGCAACATTTCTTGAATTAATTATTGCTCTTCACATTTATACACACTCTCTTCATACAAGAAGACGGACAAATTATGAATAGTATTTTTGTGAATGTACACTTAAAGTCTCATAATAGTTTTTATATAAGATGCAGTTACACAAGTCTCATCTGGAGGCGATGATTTTTACTTGGGAATGAAAGTAAAACCTTCTTTCTCTCATTTGCTCTGGTTTGACTGTTGACAGTCATTGCGGAAAATAGCTTTGAAGCGTGGAGCTATAGACCATTGGTATTCCCTATTCATTAACAGTGACAACCACTAACATGTCGTTGACAATGATAAAGATGTGACAGGGTTGAAGTGCATTTAATTTATTTCATGGGAAATGCCCTCTTTCTCCATTTCCTACACTTGCAGTTACTTTTCGTTTCCGTATACACATTCACACTCATCTTACTATGTATACTTTTCCATCCTGTATACCATCACGAAAAAAAGGTGCATTTTGCACAAGGAAATTATTTTCTTCTTTCACATCTTCCAAAGGATTCATGTTGTATTATTAGTCGGAGGAGCAAAGTTTTAGGAGTAAGTACGGTGAGAGTAAATGAACCGGGATTATTTCTTATCTCTTCCTTTGCCTGCGTACAGTAATGAAATGAAATATTTGACAGGGCACGTAGTACACTCATCTCGTATTTTTCCAAAGGCGGGGAGTTTACTTTACTAACTTGTTCTGATAAGACCGGAAACGAGCTCCGACTCATTGGAAGTGAAGAGTGCAGAAAGTTATGCTCATGCTCTGGAGCAAATGAACTTTGACATATTAGGCACCTGTCGGATTTCACGACTAAAATCTCCCATCTCTATGTAATTGAGAATAAATACGTTTTTAAATAATTGCGGAGACAGCCTCTAGTCATGCCAGTGTCTATACTTTGTAAACATCTGTTTTAATCAGGGAAATGATAATTCCGTTTAGCCTGCCGACGTTGTATCTATGTTTACACAAGTTTTGCTTTGAGCTCTTCCTCCAATTCTTACATTCCTTGTCTTTCATTTACATGGATTAAAAAAGTAAAATCCTAAAATATTTGAGGTCTGTGAAAATGTTGATGACAAATTACAATGTACTATTTAATAGGGTAGAAATATTAATAATACTGCTGCAGGATATGGAAGGATTTCACATTTTTTATGCTTCTGACTGAGGGTTGTGCAGTGGTAGCTCTTCTAGAGGAAGGGGATGGATGGAAGAGTTAGGTTGGCGGAGGATAATGATAATATTAAAATCACAGTAGTATGCCCTAAATGATGACATTGACCATTAGACGAGTAATCATGATGATACACGAAGGGTGGACGAGATAATGGTTCCTCTAGCTGGGAGCTATATCTTTTATAAAGGATATTTAACCGTCCGGATTTTTTCAGGCTGGACCAACTAACTATAACGTGAGTAGGTAGCTAATTTAATGGGCTTTGACAAAAGGAGACGAAATAAAGAGGGAAAAATTGAGAAAAAAACATCAGATCACGTCTCTTTTTCTCTTCTGCCACTTCTTATTCTTCCTCTTCTTCACTTTGATTACATCTGCTATAGTTGTTGTTCATCTCCTTTCCTTCTCTTCTGGTATCACTGTAATAGTTTTTTGTAAGTCTATACAGTGCTTTCGTATGGGCCAGAGGCTTCTTTTAAGTGTCTTGATATCGTTACTCGTCATCAGATCAACTCGAACAAGGGGGTTAGCTAGAAACGGTAGTGAACATTGTTGTTAAGCTTGAATGTATTATGTAGATATGTCTGTATGACTGCTGGCAAATCTGATTAATGGGTGGATTGATGCTGTGCTGTGGTAGCAGTCTACTTTTTTGATGGTTCCATAATGTGCTTAATGTCAGTAAGTATCTTGAGTTGCTGTTACTTATATACAGCAGATTTTTCAGTACTGTACATAACGTGTGGAAAGACTTTGATAATCACTTGCTTAGTTTCATCTGATTATCTAAATGCTCTTTCTTAAGGAGGTGTACGAATGAATACCGATAGTATAGTTGCCTGGACTTAGGCACTTTTTTGCATCCTTTAATACATCTAGTTATTTTAGGTTTTAATGGGAGCCAGCAAGGATAAAGGTTTCTAACTACAGCAATAACTATCGTGTCTCGTTGGTCTTATTACGAGTTTCTTTTCAGTCGGATTTGATTATGTTGTTGCAGTGAACATATATATGTGTATATGCTTACACATGCAATAATCATCTTCTTCTTGTGATATCTAGTGGAAGATCTGCATGTACAGAATCGTAATTCTATAGCTATAAACTGACACGGATCATAGGTTTTTGTGAGAATGGAGAACTGCTATCGCTAGTATAACGTATGTATTATATATATCCTGTGCCTGTCTGTTTTTTCGAAGTGTTTGTGGGGAACTTTTTGTTGTCGCTTATCTTTTGGAGGTCTGCCTGTATGTTCAAATTTGTTAATTAGTAATGGATTGAAGCTAGTGGCTTGAGGCAAGTGTATACATATTATTATGTACATGTATAATATCCAGTATCATGTGTCGCTGTAGTAGTACTGATGGAGAGGTAGAGGTGGAAGTTTACTCAAGGAAATAATTCACACAGGAGGAGTCTTCTTTATGTGTTGTTCTGCCGCTCTTCATTATTATAATTATAAGATTACAGAAATTATGGTTAAATCTTTATTCCTACTCCCGTGAAAGATACTCCAATTTTTTTCGCGGTGTAGGTAAGATACATTTAAAATGAATGAAAAAATGGTTACAAGTACATACTGTTAATGTTATGTGGGTCGAAGTTGCTGTTCTATTTGATCATATATTTGATTGGACAAGCAATGATAAATTGCAGTTACTTTTCTATTATGTTTGGATTTTTATGAAATGTTTGTGGATTTTTGAATTGCAGTTTGAAGGATGCATTAAAGCCTACTCCCGCCTGGAGAATCTGAAGACTCATCTTAGATCTCACACAGGAGAAAAACCTTACATGTGTGAGTTCCCAGGATGTACGAAGGCATTTAGTAATGCGTCAGATCGAGCTAAACATCAGAATCGAACTCATTCCAATGAGGTGAGTTTTTTGCTGTACTATACATAAGTTTAGGAGTATTTGTTGTAATACTCTGTTGGCATTGAATACGTGATATGTACGGATTGTGGATACATCTTATTGTTAGATTGACTGATAAAATAGGTTTGGTAGAGGATGCAGGTAGGGCAGAGATTATAGTTATAAAATAATTTCAATGTGCTATCAAGTTTTAGTAATTTGTGTTCATTAAAGCTGTTTTTGGTTGGCAGAGAGGTTTTAATTTAATAATGTAGAATGGCCGTTGCGTGCGGAAGGAATTTATTTCTAGGTAGGGTACTTGCTGTAGTATGTATGGTCATTCAGGATTTTTCTGCATGAATTTTTTGATTACTTTTTGCATTCAAAAAGACCTTGCAAGGATTTTCTGGGGAATTTTAGCTCGGAAGATAGAATTTCTTAGCGACGAAAGAAACTTAATTTCTTTTTATGTGCGTACCTTTAAATCTTATGCTTCTCTCATAATATGTGGAACAAATAAGCAATTGAATTTTATGAACATAGTATCTAGCTAATGTTGTAATTTGAAGTCGGGCTTTTTATGTGATGTGTTTTCAAAGGACGTTGGTACTACCCATTTTATGTAGCTCTTATAGAAATTAACAATTTGTTTAGTTTTCGTAGGTGCTCATACATGAACCATGTAGTACCTATAAGCGTTTTGAGTGTAGCTGTACTGTCATGTTTCTACTGAACTTGGGCATAATAATTTTGCAGATGGAGATAAAAGAGAGAGAGAGAGAAGTGACTAATAATATTTTAATGAAATCAGTCGTAAATGATTTATGCGTCGTGCTTGTATTTTCCTACTTTGATGCTGTCTTAGTTTCATTGTTAGAGTTCTCGCACGTGGAAGTGATACACGCGTGTTGTTTCAGGTTGAAGTCTGATCGGTTATTTTCCTTTGAAGGGTGGTGGTGGTGTAGTTGTTGTTGTCGCGGTAAATAGTAATTTAATAATATCGATCATGTTTCGTAAACGAGAAAATTTGAACCGTGACTAGTAATAATGGCTATGAATGTTATGCTTGTATGTATTTGAAGTATTTGTATTGACGGTGTGATTGTGTGTTTGTCATGTAGTTGTTTAAATAAGAATTTTGAGCTTGAGTGAGATTATTGTTTTATGAGCATTAGTGTGAGGAGCAGGAAAGGGACCTAGTTGAATATGGTTTGAAGTTGCTTGTCTGGCCAGACTATTACTATCACGACAGCATGAATAAAGTGACTTCTATTGACATCGCTCATTAGAGAACCTTGTGTGTGATGCGACGGTCGTGTTTGATAATTTTGTGGGTTATGTGCTGTTTGCAAGCTTCATTTAACATGTTCAGGAATGAAACGGTGGAAAGACGTGCTTGAGAAAAACATTTATTAGTCGATGGTGCGTATAAATTTGTAGAAATGTGACGGAAGGAGTACTTTTCTTAGGATGACTATACTATTATTGCTAGACTCTCCGTCTGTTTGTAGCTCTTAAGAATATAATAATTATCGTGGAGTTAATGGTAATTTCATTTATTTTATTGCTTTTCTTTTCTACTTTCTTATGAAACAGAAACCGTACGTATGCAAGGCTCCAGACTGTACAAAAAGGTACACTGATCCTAGCTCTCTAAGGAAACACGTCAAGACCGTGCATGGACCTGAATTCTATGCTAATAAAAAACACAAGGGAAACGATCATCCCACTAGCCATGATGATCGGATGGGAAGAGATAATCACCGTAGGCCGAATCAGGGAAGCGATGGCTCTCCTCGGAGTGAAGATATGGGAGCTAAAACGGCATCTGTGTCCAGTCCCAGCATGAAATCGGAGGTGAAAACAAAGTTGAATTTTTATTATAAGTATTGCTATTCTACTATTCTAATGTATTCCTTTCACCATAATAACTTCATTTGCATATTATTCCTGATTCGGTAAATAAAGCGACTATTCTCCTATCATATCAGTAGAACTGTTTTTAAGTGTATTATTGTATACCATTGAGGATTTAGAGAATGCGAAGAATTTATTCATAATCGCCACCAGTGAAGGCATAGCTGTTAGGATCTCGGCTTATCCGGAAATCGTTTTTAGCGATTTGCGTTCCTTAGTCATTGTGTAGTGCAGTCAGAGGTGACGACATTGCCCCAAAACTACAAAGCAAAGGTGCAGTCAACACAGCTTGTTGCTTAGGCGTCACTTCATCGGTTTTTTGAAGTTGTTAGGGGCACTAATAATTATTGGTTTAATTGTTGAAATTGTTTCTGTATAAATTATATTAACGAAAAACTAATTTTATCGTTACTCTTCGGTTCCTTTTGTTTTTTCTTACGTTCTCCCGAGCCGGCTCCTGGATTTAGATTTTACTGAAAGTAGTTCCTAGATTCCCAGAATGTCCGGATTTCTTGTCCATGAAGATATTTTATGCAAAATGCTATGAATTAATTGGGTGTTGGACACGGATTAAAGCACAACTACCGCAATACTTCACCTTTCAAGGCACTCGCACTCGGCTTCCAATAGAAATTAAAAAAATTATTGTTAAATGCGGGATTTTGAAAGATGTTGCTAGCTTGCAGGCTGACAAATCTATTCTTTTCGTAGTATCTAATTTGAAATTTGTGTTTCAGGATCCGAATTCACCGCAGCAACACAGTAGTCCAGGAGGAGAATCTACTGGTACAGAAATGAATGGTGGAGGACCGTCAGACAATCCAATTAGTGATAATAACGTCAGTACAACCAATGAATTGTCTGATGGCTACGACGGTGCTTCACCGTTGATGGGACAACCATGTTGGGATCTTAAGGAAGAACCAGATGAGGAAGTTGATAGTGTTGCTGATATACCTGAAATTTTCGGCATGGCTGTTGGTATTCCTGTTGGAGGAGATGACGGCCGTGGAGGTGGTGCTGGGGACCATCCGGATAACTATCGTGGTCGGTTCCGAGGTCGATTGAACGCTAAAGGCATGGCATCAATCAGCCCTTTGTCGAACATGTCTGGTAAGTTGGGCCGCATAAAATCGGAGTGAAGTAAATTCAATTCGAGTGGATAAGTCAGTGAGGATAAGTTGTAGGCATTGTATTGGATTAGATTTTGATTTGTTGCCTATGTTTTGTAGGACCTAGACGAGGACTTGGTATTGATCATCTTCAAAAACGCATCACAGATCTCAGAATGGGTGGAACATCTCCGGGATCTTGTCCCGCTTCAGGAAAAGGAAATACGGGAGATCTCTGTCCGAAAATCAGTTCTAACCAAACAGTAAGAATTAATATAATATTGGAATCCTGTATGCTGCCTCTGCAAAGGAGGTAGATACTGTTGTTTTTTGGAATTTTTAAAAAAAGCATGTATTTTAATTGTTAATAGACACTACTCCGTGGTCCTCAATCGGTGACAACCAACCGGCGGGACAGTGGACACTCAACCATTAGTTCGTACTATAGCAGTTTGAGTCCCGATGGTCAAACTTCCAGTCGGCGTAGTAGTGCCTTATCCCAAGGAATTGCTGCCCTTCATGCCGTTGGAAACGCTCGTGCAGTAATCAACGCTTCCCCGTACGATCCTATTTCTCCAGGCAGCTCCCGTCGATCCAGTGGCGTCGAACAATGCAATAACCTCAACTCGTTAGCAAATTCTAGCCAGACACTAACCTCATCAATGACTGCCCATTTCCAGCGTTTGCACCGACGAGCAATGAACTTGCAAATGAGTGAGGATTACTCCGGAAACGTGGAAGAAGTTCCGGATGATAATGGCTCTAATCTCGTGATACAACCCCAGTCCGTGGCCTTACGTCAAGACACTGCTCAATCAGATATCCCTGTTTCCCCAGCTGCTCAACGTGTTGATCCCTTATCACCGGACTCCCGCCGAATCCCCGATCCAGTCCGCTCAAATAGTTCAAATGCAACAACGTGCCTTAGTCAACCTTACTCAAATTTACAACGACATCCCAATTATAATAGTAATTTTAATAGTCAGAATCAATACTGCCCACCGCAACCCAGCAGTCACGGTCATAGCAATGGTGATGGACAACAAAACTTTGATGAGTTCATCATTCCCGATGACATGATGGCATTTCTTACTGAGAATCAAGTGCAAGACCAGAATGTGCCTCCTCAAGGAGCCTCAACCCAACTACCACAACAACAGCACCACCAACCACCACCCTCAAATCCACAAAATTACTGTTACCCGCAACAGTCACCGCAGCATCACCAGTCACCACCCCCTCCTTATCCTTACGGAAACAATTATTATTCCAACTCCAATGCTGGGTTGCCTCCACAGTCTCCTGCTCCAAGTGGTTATTCCTCGTACTACCGTCCTCCAGTGTACAACAACAATATGCAGAATAGCGGAAGTAGCCAAGCCATGCCTCCACCTCAGTATCACAACTCGCAGCCTTATAATAATAGTAATAGTAACAATAATAATTGTTACCCACAAAATCAATACAACAACTGTATGCCTCCGCCACACTATCCTTCTTCAGCAAACGGGCCAAACTCTGGTCACCCCTACACTCATTGCAATGGACACTATGGTTCTGGACCCAACAGCATGAGAAGCCCGCCTCAACAACTCCCATCCCAGCCTTTTGGCAACTGCCAACAACATTCAATGCAACGGCATCCTATGAGTCAGCAGCAGCAATTGTGGAATAATTCTAGTATGCCTCCACCACAGCAGCCTCCAAATGGTATGTATCAGCAACAACCATCACCAATGCAGAATGGATCCTGGCACCCACCAATGGTACCTCAACAGCAGCAGCAGCAGCCAGCACATCAATGGAATTCTCACGCCCACTGTCACAATAGCATGCAAAACAGCCAGACCAACCCCGGAATGAATTCAAGGAACATGGGTTATCACCATCCTGCTTCCGGAAATACTATGAATTCCCAGCCAGTGCAACATCATTCTCATAGTCCATGTGCAAATGTGATGCAGCCACAACCTCAACAGCAAGAATGTTGCAAAGCATGCCAGCGTGGAGATAATAAAATGAGCAGTCAGAATCCTAAAATTGCAGCAACTAATGGACAATCGCCAATGAACGGCAATCGAGGAGGAGGACCTGGAAGCGTATCTTCAAATTCACCATCACCAGCTGGAATGCGACAGTACACTTACCAACGGACCTTAGCTTACGTACAACAGTGCCAGCAGCAATTAAATCTAAACAGCCAACCCGTCTCGTCCACAACGATGTGACTTACATAAAGTTGTTGTGCCTTCAAGCATTTATATCCGTATGTATCTGTGTAATAACTGTAAACCTAATTTTAATCACCGACGTTATAAAAAATTGTAAACCATTTTTTTCGAAGCTGAAAAATATCAGTTATTACATAAAAATATAACCTAAGTATTTTAAATTTTTGTTATCCAACGTATATATGTGTGTTTATATATATCATATGTTAATGAAAATATGTGCATGTTTTTTCGTTTTTTTAAATCGTGTATTATTAATGAAAAGAATGTTTGTCGTGGTGATCATGTGTCGCGTACAACGTTAACTTGACCAAATGTCTCGTGTTTATGAAAATGTTTATATATTTAGATATTTATCCACTCTTGGACATTCTGGTATATTTATGTAATCATACAACCGTACTATGTATCTGCATGTTCGTAATAAATATAATAATAATTAATGTGTATATTATTTACAGCAATAGTTACTATAATATTATCACTGCTACTGTTCTAAAATTTACCAGTGTGTTACATATATAAATTACACAGAGAACTAAAATCAATGGAAACTACAATATGTCTTAAGATGTGAACGCCTTAACTGTCGTTTTAAAAAGTAATTGAATGAATAAATAAAGTCGATTCTTATACAATTAGGGTTTTGGCCTATTGAACATTTTTTATTGAAAATTCTTTTCACAGTCGAGACATTCATTGTATTCACAGGTCCAAGCTTTAGGCATTTCATTAATTTTCTTGTCAAGCTTTGTATAAATAATAACTATTATCGAATATTAATAGCATCCAGCATCAATGAGCCAGATCAATGTTTTCGAATTATAATCCTTTGAATATTACTGGCAGTACAGTGGATTTTTCACACTGTAATGAACTTGCTGGAAACATAGTTCTTTAAAAGAAGAGTTCGCAGAATTCCTACCCTATAGCATTTGAATCACATCGATATTCGCGTTAGGGACAAGGGACAATTTACAAAAAGCCACCACTTTGCTCGATCAAATACCTACTTATTACATAACTTTGACTAGATTGGTAAAGATTGCATCTGTCCCAGCCACGTGAGTAGGCAATAAAGAGTATTGCAAACATCAACCTACGCTTATTTCGTCTAACAGTCTACATTTTTGATTCAGTGAAGAACGCACAAGAGAGCATTCAAGGTCTTAAGAAAATACGTAGCACAAGGTGAAGGAGGATTTATAAATGATAATTTTAAAACGCCTCCTTTGAAATACCAACAGTACAGCTGAAGTGTATGGGAGAATAGCGTTAACTATGCACCTGATCAAATAAAACAAAAGTGGGTTTTTGGCATCGAATGTAAGCTAAAACAATTGAAAGAGTATAATGAGAGAACTAAAATCTATTCACTCTCTTCTTCACCGCTTCCAGTGAAAGCTTCTGGAAGCTGGACGGAACCGGGCTGAACACCCCAAACTCGCCTTGTTGGAGGAGCAGCATTTTTTGCATAAAATCCTGAATAGTCTCGAACTTGCTTTTTAGGTCTAACGATTTCGCTCGTGTCTGTAATGAAAAAAAACAAAAGAAATAATTAATCATTTCAAAAATAAATTTGGCACTAATTTCTTTCAGGTGTGGAAATTCTAGTTGACGCGAAATTAGCTACTTCTAATTAGTTGATTTTTTGCATGTGGAGTAGATACTGTCAATGAAATTGAAGGTTAACCTATTGTGATTTTTTTAGTTCGCAGCTAAGCTACATAAAATTTTTAAGAAGGTGAATAAAATCCCCTGAATTTATGAATCACTAGAGTATATAATATTACTTTGAGTTTGGGAAACAAACGTTGCTTACTATTTTGGGAGGATGAAACGGCAGCTCCTTGAGGTGAGTTAGTTGCCGAGGCAGGATTATTCGAATCTGGTCCATTTGATGCTGTTGTTCCTAATGCTGATGCAGATCCGTCGGTCTCATCACCAGCAGTTGGAGGAGGCCAACTTGATTTACTGAAAGCTTTTTATTTCAATAAATATAATGGGTTTAGATAAGTTGATTGACGTACAAGTGTTTGAGAGCAATGCCAAAAACGTGGGTAAAGGAACTTAAGTAAAAGGCCCATTCATAGCAACATAATATTTTTAAATGTTCACATAAAATTTTTTCAGACAGTTTTAGATGACGTTTAAGATGAATTTTTTTGGTGGGCAGTAACTTCCAGAGATTTATTGCCTACGCTGAAACTCGTGTGCTTTCCTTGGCAAATTAATCTTAACTTTTATAGCTCAAATTTATGGTGCGTTTAAACTAGTAGTGTAATTATTTTGAATTTCCTTTCTTAATACGTAACCTTTTCATTAGTAAATATTTTTTATACAAAAAGTATTTCTTACGTGTATACGCGGTACTAAAAAAAATACAACTAAAATTACAAACAACCTTTTCAGAGGACGTTTTCAGTAAATTTACTTGAAATAATGAGGTTTTTTTTTAAATCCCGAAAATTTTGGCTGTTTCATATCAATTCAATTATTGCTATTTAAAATCATCAACCACCTGTACACATTGAGACAGCTAAAGCAACATCACCACAATTAACGTTACTAGAATTTTGGGCCAGGTCCTCCAGTGTCTTCCCAACAAAAACAATCATTTTTTGAGTTAACAATTTAAATTGTCATAAATACATGAATATGAAACATTAAAGGTTGAGTGAAAGAGAAAACTGTAGAAATTCGGTGGGCAAACTCGTGCGCCTATGGAGCGAATAGGAAATTTCAATATTGCCGGAAACATTGCCCATCATTTCTGCCTGTCAGCCATCAATTC
>JAQFXU010001042.1:0-35206 GCA_034693705.1 Spatulosminthurus flaviceps
TTTTCATTAACTTTTTAAATAAAAAATATTTAACTTTTTAAATAAAACAAAATTCTCTCATTTCAAATTAAAGCGTCGAATTCCACAATCTACTCGACAACACATGTATTTAAACGCCATCTTTGCGATTTTTTCCCTCAAAAACGAAGG
This sequence comes from Spatulosminthurus flaviceps, assembly GCA_034693705.1. NCBI lineage: Eukaryota > Metazoa > Arthropoda > Collembola > Symphypleona > Sminthuridae > Spatulosminthurus > Spatulosminthurus flaviceps. The sequence continues at coordinate 151 of JAQFXU010001042.1, forward strand.
CCCACACAGATATATGGTAGGTACCTTTGAAAAGCTCTTGGCAAGGGCTTTCGAATGATATACACTTCATCAAAATCCGAGCTCAACATTTGAAAGGTGTACATTGTAAGCTAGTTACATTAAGATTATATGACTGATGAGTCATGTTGGAATCACCCAGCAACTCAATTCCTTGTGCACTTAAAAGAGATCAAATTAAATAAAAATACAGAACGCTTTTAACAGCAAAAGGAGACACAAGGAATAAAGTTACGTAATGTTGTCAAAAAAAAGGAGACACAGCTTCATTTTATTCTCTTGCCACAGCACACACACTCATACATCACAACAAAAATATATAATGCATGAAACCTCAAGTAAATGTTTCGTTCAAGGTTTCTATTGAAGATGTCTATTTACTTCAGCTCAATATTTTCATTACTTAGGAGGGTGACAGGTGGGCGAGAGTTAAAGGGGAATAATTTTCAACAGTTTCATTCCAAAGTGGAATCAATCTTTTTTAATATCTCATCCTATCTCTACCCTAGGGACAAGTCATCCTGACGTGTAAACAGACTGGGAATCCGGTTCGAATAGGACCAGAATCTCCTTACAAATTAATTCATTGAGGAAGTTTCCTCCTTAAAGAATTTTTTTTCTTCTGTATTATGTGTACCAATCCAAAAAACCATCTCCATAGAACATGCACACGTAGCTACCGAAGGCAATAACTTGGAATTTAACAAGAGCTGAGAGTAATAGTGACGACACAAACCGCACCGAATCATCATCCTTTTTATATACATCTTCCATATAAATCATTAAGGAAATTTTAAAGATTTCCAACAGCCTCTGTATTTTTGAATGAAATCCTCCCATTATTTCGATTGCTTAGAAAAGTGGATTTCCAGTTACATGCCTTTCACCACTATCTTTCCTCACCATTCATTATACACATTTCTACCGGTATGCATTGAAACATGAATGGTGGATTATTATTGGGGATTAGTGTTAGTATTTGTAGATAGTAAAGCATGAGAGGTGCACCATCATAATACATAATAAAGATATGCGTATCCACTTGAAACTTTCGTCAAAGTCTGACACTCAAGTTTGAATCATATGGTGGTTATTATAGATACAAGCCACACGGCTGATGACAGCATGTCTATGACAAACAAATTACTATTATTTCCCTTTACACTTCTTGAACAAGGCATAAATGGAAATTATATTTTGTCCTCATCTGCTCAGTTGAGTGTGAAGAGTGTGAAGTGTAGAGCACGAGAGGAAATCCCTTGCCTTTCATTACAGCCAGTTGAGCCAGTCATTGGATACAGAAGTGGGAAACTTTCCTGGATTTACTTAATGATCTCTATGTATAAAGCACATTATGCCTCAGTCTTTTCTCCCCACCCGGAAGAAAATATTTGGACGTTATAAGATTCCCTCGACCCATTACTCCCTCAAACTTCCATAATATTCCCATGGTTTCGAGTTCCAGGTAAGGAACTTTCTCAAGGTCCCCGCACCAAATGCACCAGATTGGTAACACTTGCTCTCCTACAGCCTCTCATAAAAATTTTTATAAATACAGATACTAGTAGTGAAACAACAAATCTTATGAGAGAATTAACTACTATCCAGACAAAACAACAACACACGAGTTTCAAAGCATTCTCCTTCATCTCATAGTGTTTATTTCCAACTCCCTTTAAAATCTCCGCCAAGAGGAAGTCCCGTTTAATACTTGGGCTTGCAGAGGCCATAATGGGGTTTCTACATTCTGGAGAAAAGACAAGTTTGGCTGGGACCGTGGCAATCCAATTATACTTTTAAGAGGTCCAATAGGAAAAACCAGTACGAAAATATAAACTTTTCCAGAGGTACATAATATACAAAATACAATTACACTCACCAGAAACTCATGTAAATACGTTTATTAAAGGGACGATAATAATAATTATTATTATAGTAGACTTTAGAATTGAAATAGCAACGGATACTTTTGAGGAAAGAACAGGGAGAAATTCCAATGTACGTACACGCTACAAAAGTAATAAGGGAAAACTTGAAACTTTTCAAACTTTAAGTATCTATACATACTTTGTGCCTGTATGGTTACATAGATACATATAATTATAGTGTGTGTATACATACAAAGATTTCCTTCTGCCCCACATAATATTATATATATGTAACAAGCATGCTGAGATTCTAGACCATCATAAAGGCTGTAGGAATGAATGAGCGAGAGAATAGAGATTACCTTGTAAAATTAAATCCCAACTACCCCTTAAAATCCAAATACATAAGGAAAAGTTACTACCTTCTCCATGTCCATGGAGTACTAATGGCAGAGCAGTGTGTGTGTAATCTACATACGTAGTTTTAACTTACTATATAAATAATTACGTGTGCACTAGTTGCTCGCACAGTAGCAAACACAAGTTTGCCACAATGGTTTACACTCGCGATAATGGCAGAGAATGAGTGCATTTCAGAATGCGAATCTCTCAAGCCACAGAGTACATACGCGGAGTGCATTTAGACGTGAAGTGTGGGATCTTCCATACTACAGAAAAGGTAAGTGTACTTACTAACCACATGAACCATACAAGGAGTGAGAGAGCGCGAGACCTGATGTGGAAAGCAATCTGCAAATGTATATAAACATAGCATAAGGGCCAAATGAGCGGATCAAGTAGCAACAGTAAAGCCTCCACTACAAGTTTTACATTTAACCCGCTACCAACCAACCAACTTACTCTGGATTTCCCTTTATAGAGAATTTCTCAACATACTCAGCAATGCGAAAGCATAAAGTGTGCATGAAAGTATAACTTCATAGGACTAATATCACCCCATGTGTAAGATTCAATCTCGTTAACCCGTTCCAATCCTACCAAAAGTGTTCTCACATACAACACACAGAAAATCGCCTAACAAGTATATGTGTCTCCAGCTTTGGTTTCTTTTCCTCCTAATGACTTCCCAATATGTCATTCTTCTATGAACCTATTTTCCCCCCTTTCCAGTCCTCCATTTCTCCAGGAGAACCTTATTCTGAGTTTGACTGATTGCCATCTCTTGAGAAAGAAGCCCGTGGCAAAGGAAACAAATAAATGAGTTTGAGAATCGAACAAGCAAACTTTTCTATCTCTGCCTCGAAAAAAAAAGGTCCTAAGTGAAATTATGGATTCAAGCCCTTTAAAATACAAGTTACTTTTTAAGTTCCCATAAATGAAAAATATTCTCATAGCAAGAAAAGTATATTTCCCCATGCTTTGATTGCCAATAATAACAAATTGGGAAAAATCCACAAAAATCACTTTTGAGTTTCATATAAATATGAAATTCTTCAGTTGCAAATCATAAGCATCTTGTGGTTCAATCTATTATTATACTCGTATGAAAAGAGACATATTACGGGGAACCGGAGCAATCCCGTGTGGGGTATAGAAGAATTACTTTTTTTTTTATTACACACATGCAAAAGTTAACAGTAAAAAGAATAAGGGGCAAGCGTATATGTATAGATACATACATAGGAGCTGTTTCAAGGAAAAACGTTGATTTTTCCCTGAATGGAGGAAAAAACAAAGGAACCTTGGTCATTGGGTAGGAGAAGAACAGCCATTTATATAGTTTCCATACCATGGGGGAAAAGTAACTGAGAGATTCGAGGAATTAACCAATCTAAAAGGGTGTATTGATCTTGAAGTAAAGTACCCATAAATATGACCAGCGGAGCGTATCCAGGAATTGTAATTTCCCCCAAAAACCCCCATGTGTATAGACATGCATCATGCTTAGTATCAAAAATGATGAGAGCTTCATATTGTCGGCCACCTACTCACTCACTCTCCTTGGCAATCAGGGCTACATTTGAAAATACTACATGCTTTTAGCTATATACATATATGTAGATATACCAAAGCTTAATATTGTGAGAGGTTATATACACCTACACCATTTATACACATATGTGCATACACACACGTATATATGTATATGTAGAGTATAAGAGGCACTTAAAAACAAATAGACCTGCATTGTAACGGGGAGCTCCACTTTGTTATGAGTAACGAGAAGAACTACTCAGAGCAAGTAGTTGGAAACTTCCCTGACTAATGAGTTTGTAGAACAATTCACCTTCTCCGATTTCCTTTGACCCGCTCAATCTGTTGATTGCTCAAGCCTTTCAATCAGTCAAATAAGCTTCAATGGAGAAAAACAACTCCTTGGAGCTTGAAAAATCCCTATTATTTTTCATTATACATATCTGGCCCTTTCAAGCACATGCATTGTATTCAGATATTTATACTATAAGGACTACGCCTACAAAAACTTATGCCTTTTTTTCTAACTAAGAAGCTTCATCCTGGGTTACTCAATGCTTTTTAACATTCGATCCATCCACAATATCCTTAATGATACGAAGATACTTATTCATCCCAGGACTATTAAAAAAAAGATCATTTTAATATTCTCACTGGAAACATTATACTTTACAAAGAATACACACATACAAAAAAAATGACTATTTCCAGTAGCTACGAAAATCTTGTGAGGGTAAAAAAATCGCAGTAGCAATAATCATAAAGATGATTTATAATAGAGGAAATTGCATAACTAAGTTTAAAATGAATAGATACATTTCATGTGTGAACCATAGCCAAATATAAATGAAAGAAGAAGAAGAAGAAGAAGAAACCTCCACCCATGGCCATAGCCCTCACACGTGCTGATAACACTATCTGACCAACGGCTCCATTTACAATTTCCATCTAATGAGACATTAAAATTGCTATTAAAGTCATTGGATCTGAAAAGCCTCATGTGTATGCTACTTCATAAAGCGTAGTTATGTCCTCATGCATGCGTATGAAGTCTGACCCCGAGTGAGGATTCCATCACCCAAAATAAATAACTCTTTATGGAATCAAGTTTGAAATTTAATGCCTTCGATTACCACAACCTCACACATCATTCACTCCCATGTCATTCCATGAACGCTATTTAAGTCCTATGTATCTACATGTATGAAAAGGGAAATGTGCTCCTCTATTTTTTTGACATACTATACGTGGACTACCATGACTGCCTTTGTAGATTTACACGAAGATTTACATACCTATACAATACATACTTTTAGAACATATAAGGGATATTTCAGATTCGATATTGCAAAATGATAGAAGGGGGAAAAAGTGAATCGGTTTGCGAAATGAGGTTAAACATTATTAAGCCAGTTGAACTGGTTGGATTTGTGAGGAGTCTTGGCAGTTTTCCTGGCCAATATCGGAAATTGTCACAACAGCCCTTATGTATACATATGAATATATAAGAGGGAGCTAGAGGAGGAAGGGAATGAAAGGAAAATTGATTCATGTAAACATGGTTATGCTATCGATGATTGCCGGAGAAAATTGCCTGGAACGTGGTGGTGGTAACCTACGTCTCTGCGGTTTTCCCAGTCGATAGGAATGTACTCAACCACTCTTCCCTCACAAGGTGTACATATATATTGTATGTACCTACAAAAGCATACCTGATTTTTTCCTTATTCCCTCATAACTACCACATGCATAAAGCTCAAAAGTTCCAGTCATTACAGACATTCCAATGAATTCTTCTCCCAGGTTCTATGCATTCACATACACACATTCTATACACACATACACACTTGACTTCGGAAAACTCACATTCCCTTGTTGGGAGTAACTCCAGGAAGGCAGATTCTTAGGCAAGATAATATATGTATATATCACAGCTTATGAGGATATAGAAAAGAATCTGTGTCAGCCTACGTCCTTTACAGGAAATTCTACGAATTATTCCAAAAATACATAGTAGGAAGAGAAAATGTACTTTGACACCGTCCTACAACAATAATAAATTATTTTTATACCTGTACTTGATTACTCATGAAAAAAATTCGGATTTTTCAAAGTTTACTATTAATAGTGTAGTAATATTTTCCCTTTAGGGATACAAATACACAGATGCAAAAAAAGCATTTGCACATTTTATCATTAATGGTCCATGGCTGCCAAGCCAACGCATTTACATAAGATTTCTCAGGGAAGCTTGTTTAGCGTTGCTATATAGGGGGTTAGGTCCTGTATATGTACTTGTACTGGATGTATCTAATATACTTAATCTAGTTAATATTTGAGTAGAACTTTTAGAATCATTGACTTCTGCTCGGAACTGGAACCTGGAAGTTTGATATTCTCCGGGAAGATTGACCTTGTGTATAGTTTAGTGGAGTGGAGAGAAGAGGAGGATGAAGATGTGAGCACTATAGTTTGGGAATGAAAAATGCTTTATTGAAGCTTAAGAGGAAGTAATTTCTGGAGAGGTAAGAGAGATGTAGAGCGGAGGAGATGGAAGAGGGTGCTAACAGAAATACATATATGCAGACTCAATAAAAAAGGGACAGGGAAATATATTACGGGTGATGTCGCTAGGGTCCAAATTGATCCCTATGTACATGACATGTCTACAACTCCGGTGCGGATTTTCATACGAGTGTGCAACTACCGGGAATTACCTCGGCAAGTATCTATTAACTCAAAAGCGTATATTATAAATAACTTTGTTCTGGCAGTCATTTCTCTCTTGCTAACCAGTCAACATATGTAACTCCATGTTTACTTACATCTTTTCCGCACGTTTACACCCTCCCTCCTAACTATACTCACTCCAGAGTCACATTACTCTCTCTCCTAATGTGTCCAACATACTACGTGAATTTCTCCCTCCACACGACCACCACACACTAGTAATAGTACTACTCACACACTACAAGCTGATATCTCAACTTGTCCACATCCACCAACACCATGGCTGTCCTATACATAGGGAGAGAGACAGAGAGAGAGAGAGAGAGAGAGAGAGAGAGAGAGAGAGAGAAAATCTAAAGTATTGAAACCACATAGCAACACCTCCTACATATAACATTTAGCTATATTGACTACACATCCCCAGTGTGAGTCTAGTTATAGATAGTCTCTCCAGTACATGACAAGGATCGACGGATATATATTTGGAATTGGGAAGGAGACGGGAAATGAAGTACAAGTACGGAGAGAGCCGTAGTTAATTTTTCAATCTGGGAACCAATCTGTCACCAATTAGTCATAGTGAAACTTCATTAAGCGTGAAGAACTGGGAATTGAGTTCGTCTCCAGAGTCACCGAGTCACTTCACAGAGTCAACATTCTGCATGTGCGAGAGAGACTCACTCCATGAATGAGTTCATACACATACAATCACATATATTCCGAGACACACACACACACACACACACACACATACGCACATGTAAATACATATACAAAACATTCATACTTCCCATATATCCATGTATACCTCCCAAGTTACAGTTCATATTTCAAACTTGGACTCCATCCATCTTTTTAACTCTTTGCAATCTCCCAAGTACAAACACTTGCTTCACACGTTCCATCTCCGATTCCAATTTCAAATCCTCTCCACTTTCCAGCCTGACAGTTTCTACTTGATTGTGTGTACATCTACTTAAAATAATTGTTTCAAGTCAAAGATCCGTAACAAAATATATATATATATATATATATATATATACATATATAGGAAGAAAAGGCAACCAGATACAACGAACCGTGCTAAAACGTTCTTTTTCAAAAAATCCATACAATCCAAATTGAAGCGGGGGCTGGGATAAGCTTTTAAAAAAGAGGATAAAATTGCATCATCCTCCGTCCTTTTATATTTCAAAAATCTCTGTACGTAGCCAAAGTCAAAAGTCAAGGGCTAGAGGGTGAGAGTTATTTATCTACTGTGAGTGAGATTAGACTAACTAATTGGATTCATTCATTTTTCTCCTCCTCAGACTCAAAGAGATTCTCTGTACTTTTACTCCAATTTATGAGTGGAGTCATATGTACGAAACATTTTTACATGCTTTCATATAGTCAACTAACTCTCTTTATGAGATGGTTATAAACAAGGGAAATCAACTGAGGTCCATGAGACATACATATGATGATAAGTCTCTAGAACATATATGAGACATGTAATAGCATGGATAGTCTCCTCAGTCATTAAAATTATAATTATTCTCACAATTATTATTATTATGAATGATTCATAGCATATATAGTATATAAGCTATAATCATATAACATCATGTATAATTCCAAAGGAAGAATATCTACACATAAAAACTTGTCAAACGACAACACGAGCAGGAGCTATCAATCCTTTAAAGCATAGTTTTGTAATGTAAATGGCAGTTAGTCCATAAAAACCAGCGGACAATTGATATTTGAATGTTTCACAAAGTAAATATTGTGTGTTGTAAATTAGAAAAATAAAATAGCAGGAAACAATGCAGAGCACGTTTTCTGACCTAAACTATTTATCAATAGGTAGTTAAACGTAGATGTATGTGTGTGCATAAATGTGTGTGTGTGTGTGTGTGTGTGTGTGTGTGTGTGTGTGCACAAGCTCTGCTCAAAGCAGAGCTTTCATAATTTCATTCAACTTTTCATATTTTATATCTTTTCTAATATTTGACAGTTTTAATTCCTTTTGCCTTTATTTTTGTATTTAGAAAAGAAAGTGAGAACAAACAAAAAAAGAACTTGATTAAAAATGGGGAAGACTTTATTTTCTCTTACTTATTACTGAGTGAGACAGAGGGTTGTTACAAAGTAATTCTGACTTTTGGAGCTAATTAGCTTTGTTTCTTTTGCATAATTTGTTTTGTACATTTTGGCTAAATTAATATAGTGATAAATGCAAGAGAAGGAATTCTACTTTCAGTTACTTCGCATTAGTCCTTTAAAAAATGAAAACAAGGATTATCGGATTGGCTATATTTTTTGGATTCGTTGGAACCTTCTTATCTTTCCATGAAATTGTAAGTTGCCATTTGTCATTCTGCTGAGTTTTTTACTCGAGAAAAAAAAAGATTGCAGAAATTAATAATATTTATTGAAAGATAAAAATGGAGCAAAATTATGATACTTAATGTGAATATTTACTCACATTTTGGACCCGTCCAAATTCTAAATGGATGAGGAAAATAAATAAATGACATTTTTTTCACCGACTCATTTCTGCTAAGCTGGTATAGCTTCTATGTGCATTGTACTTTCAAGATGTACATTAACATATCGCCCTGATTAGAGCGTGGAAAAATTCCAAAAAAATTGCACGTATGAATTACACGATGACATTCGAGAAAAACTTTTAGACATGAGTAGTGATAAAACTGAGATATTAAAATGTCATGAAAATTACCGGGGTTACAACTATGCCGGCCCACCCGACACCGCAATATTTATGCTTACGAATATTGTAATAATCCACTTGCTATGTACCTTTTCCATTCCTTTGACTTATTCTCAACTATATGGCTTGAAGAAAAAATATAATCTAATATGAAAGTTTTTTTTAAAATCAATGATTTTTGTTAATTAACAATAAAAATTTGTTAAAAATTAACATTTTTCATATAGCACGGGGAATCAGAGAAAAATCCATTTATGGAAGACAATGATGATTTAAATCCACTTCGAAGACACGTCCGCCGAGTCCTCAATGAAACAGAGACCGCGAATAGAACCATGTTTCAAATACTTCAGTTATTCTATGAAAAAAGATATAATTGGACCCACTATGCACCTGAAAGGGAACAGGCGAAAAAGGAAGCGGAAAAGGCAGCGAAAAATGCTCCACCCGCTCAACCCGAAGGAGTACCACCTGCTGACCCACCTGCAAAATAATTATTATTCTTACCCTGAGGACAGGACAAATTGGAAGCTCAATAATGGGTCGTTGAAAAACAAAGTAGGTTTTACCTTCTCAACAATTATTATGATTTTTATTATTATTTCAAACGCAATGAACCAACAACAATTCCAAATAATATGCTTTAAACTCCAACAGAATGGAAATTATTTTGTCCTATTATTTTGTCTCTCATAGTAATTTTTAAAAAATCCATGGAAGATTTTTCACAATAATTTATATTAATATAAATATTTCCACAAAAAAGACAACATTTCAAAAAAAGTACATAATTAATTGTATAGGTACAAGTTGAAAGAATAAATGCAATGTTCGCTTATATCACCATCCTAATCCCCAGTTCACATTATATACACCTAAACTAATGTAAGGACTAAGAGAGAGAGAGAGAGAGAGAAAAGAGAGAGAGAGGGACTCAGTAGAGTAGAAGTTAGACACACAAGAGTAGCAATTGCAAGTCCACGTGGTTGGAAATCCCCCCTCAGCGACTTCAATCCCGAGAAATTGGTCTCGTTTCTTCTCATGAATGTTAATTTATTTTGTTGAGCGGACGGAGAGCTTAGAGAAAATCATAAATCTTACACGGTGAAAGTTAAGGCTTTTGATTCTCTCTTTTGAGGGAGAAATGAAAAATGAGAAACATGTGAAGCATGAGTTTAATGGGACTTGGAGCTTTACATCCAAGTCTCACCGAGGATTCAATGTTCAAGCCATTCCTGTCTACTCCACTGTATCCTTTCAGTATTAGTACTACCTGCGTCATTTCTCTATTTCCTCACTATACACTCTGCCTCCTCTCCTCCACTCCTCCAACAACCCTCCTATCTTATCATCAGTATTTTTCTATCCATATAATTCCCATATTATGTATTTTCTCTACTACTGTAGACATGTCCTATACATTTGAAACAAATTATTTATGAAAATTCTGGAGGAAAAATTCCTCAAACTTTTCCTCTCTTTTCTCTCCTCTGCTCTCCCAGAAAAATTTTCAAAGTCCGATGGATTACTCCCGACATTGAAATTTAAACAGGAATTTTTCCCTTTTATATACCAATATTTGAGTCTGATTATTATTATAATTATTATTACGACTACCAGTAATTACAAAAATTAAATTATTATTATTATCATTCTTGTAAGAATGAGTCGTAAGTTTTAATTAAATTTTAATAGTCCAAAGTTTTTTTTAAAAAAATGACCTTTGTAAGGACATGGGAATTTCCTCTTGAACAAGAAATAGCGCCTTTCAAACTCAATTTGAAAGATTGAGGGCCGGTCAATGAAGTTGTGTCTCGATCCTGTGCAGAGTTGTTCAAGAACTATTCCTGTCATGATCCTCAGTAAAAACAGATACGTTTTCAAAGCGTGAAGCGGCTCCACGATCCAATTTGTTTACTTAGGAATTTGTTTCTGAGCAAGAAGAGAGAGAGAGAGAGAGAGAGAAGGAAAAAAAGAAAAAAAGTCGTTGAGGAGTAACGTGATCTTTGCAAGAGTTGAGATAGAAGTTTATTTTTTTCCGTTCTTGAAAGAGAGAGAGAAAGAGAGATTTTGTTTCCTGGAGTTCATTTCTCTTGTTCCAGCCACTCAACCGCCTTGTATCAACATCAAATTATGTTTCGCTCAAAGTGCCTCATAATACGCTCTTTTCCACCTCTCCTCCTCAATTCTAGCGTAGTTGCAAAATCCCAGGTCAAATACCTCAAAAATCCATAAGATACCCTTCACCCACACACAAATCAACGTAGTAGAGCAATAAAGAAGTCTATTTCAATGGTGTATAATAAATATAACAAGTGTAGAAGAAGAGAGTGTGCTGGAAAATAAAAAGCCACATGTAAGATTTCCCTACCTAAGTATGTTCCTTCAAAGGCTTCCTTTTACTCAAGTTTACATGCGAACGTTTGCAAAAAAAAGAAACTTCGACAAAATAATCGTATGCCATGATTAAATTACCTTTTCTAAGGAGCTGTTTCGTCGGCGTGTTATACTTTTACAAATGATTTTTTTTCTTTAGTTTTCTCTCTCTCTCTCTCTCTCTTGAAATTTCCAAACAAACTTTATCCTCTCGCTACCTCTTGACTCTTGACATTAAGCTTGAAAGATTATAGGAGGGAAAAGCCGGGTAGTGTAGAAACACTTGGCTTTCAACTCATCTCACCGTTTTGCTCTCTCTCTCTCTCTCTCTTTCTCGCTTGTATAGATTTACAAACATCACTTGTGTGGATAGCTGTGCCAGTTGGAATAGTAGAACTAGCACGATGTCAAGTCAAGGAAAAATTGCTCGTGCGGATACATTCTCCCTTCATATGATTACACTGCCTAATTTATTTTCAAGCTCCGCAAAATCTTGTTTTCCCTTATCCACTCACATCATATGCTCCCGAGTACTTTTTACCTTCCATGTACTACTACTATTTACTTATGTAGGCATTTGTGTGCATTATGTCTAGTATTTGTTACAAATGTCTACATTCAAATGTGTACACAAAATTGTCCAACATGGAACATTTATTCCATGTACTAAAATGTATACTACGTACTATCTAAATTGTCCATGAGATATGTTACTACAGTATACACAAAGGCAGAGCGGTGTGTTATTAACAATAATACCCTGATTGATTTGCTATTTGCTATTGGCAAGAGGAAATAGGAAATTTTGAATAAGCTTCTTTTCCCACCAATCATCATTCCTATATATGCACTAAAAGCTATTACGGAGGGATTTAAGTCAAATTCACATAAAATAACTATTTTTTATGCATATGAGACATGTAACTTACATTACATTACTAAGCATACAGGGCGGCAAAATTCTATACTATATAACATGTTGTGCTAAAAAAATATTTATTTCCTAAAAAGTGTAAAAATTGTTATTTTGTGATGAATGGAAAAGTTCCTATATGTTCACTTTGCGTATGTACACCGACAGAAAAGCATCGCATCATTAATTTTTCCCTACATAAAGTATGAACATATTATTTGCCATGCAATTTGTTGTATCTGTGTATGTACATAACATGTAATATGCATGAAGAATACCAGAGAATACATTTGAGTCCTAGGACTTTTGAGAGATACATTTTACACGAATTTCTCTATGGAAAACATATGAGGGCAGAAATGCATTGTAGGATTGGAATTATGATTATTATTATTATTGGTATAGGGTTTGGTGGTGGGTTTACAAATGAAAAAGTGCCAAAACGTGGACTTGAAGATTGAGAGCTGCCATATTTATTACGCAGGGCTCAAGAAAGGCTTAACGATGAAATGCATGTTTACGGACATTTTTCATGTTGCATGCACTGACTACATTTGAACTCACACTAGCCCTATGTACTGTGAATTCTCCTCTAAATAAATTACATATAACTTTCATTCCTTCCCTTATAAATGAGGATTAGCTACCCCATGAGAGTATATATACCTACATAGATTTAAGCAGCCAAAAAAGCCGCAACTAACACTACTCCTATATACTTTACCATGTTGGATGAAACATCACTTGAGAAAATTTACAGGGCTCATAATCCTTTTCTAGGATTATGAAAATACTCAAGAGTTTACTCTCCATACCATGTGCTCCAGAGTACACTTACACATCTGTAGCAAAATATATGTACATATGTATACTAGTTTCTATTTTATAGCTCCCTTCACTACTGTCTCCTTCAATCCCTGAAAAACTTATGTAGAAACTATCCTTAAAATAATATCAACTTTCACATGTATGTAGGCCCAGGCTGAATGAATTCAGTCCTTTGGAAAATCCTCAGGGAAACCCTAGAACCGCTACTACACACATCTCACGATATTTTTCCAAGTCCATTCCAAACACTCACACACAAAAAGTACTACTCACTAATAACGACTCCAGTTGAAGGACAGATATTTTTCTGGAGGAGCTCGAAAAAAAAATTCTTACAATGAAGGGATGGATGTGAGTAGCAGGAGGAGATGATGGGTCTTCTAAAATCGTGCTCTTCTCAAATTTGTCTGAAAATTATGCTATCTAATTTATAAAAATTCCCAGGACAAGGGTGATTTTTTTCTTTTGGACAAGGCCCGTTACTGGGAAGCCCTCTATACTTTTATCTTCTATTTGGAAGACACCATGGTGAAATTTTTGTGCAAACAAAAGATTTTCCCTTTAAAAATGGCAGTTTTCCATGAAATGTCCGCTTAAATAAATAAATAAAAAAATGAAAATGTGAGGGAGAGAGAAATATGTTACCATTCACTTTCTACATATATATATATATATATATATACACTGACCATCTCACAAAAGGTTGCCTGGTAAGTGAAGTACTTTTAGTAACGTGGATGGGAGAGACTCCTCCGGACTTTGTATGAAAGAGAGAGAGAGGGTGAGAGTATTTTGGGAAAAGTTGTAGCTCCTCATATGTGCTGTGGTGTACAATACTATTACCACTACTACTATGTACATAATAAAATGCGAGAGTTGTCGGGAAAGTAATTGTAAATGTAGCTCACTTTTCTACACTACCTTGTGTAGAAAAACTCAAAGTAGTAGCTACTACTTTGAGTCAGCCCGTAGAAAGAAAACATAAGAGTGGCTTAAAGCTTTCTGACTATGGTTTGGTGCATAGGGAGAAGGACCAGGGAATGAGAGAGAGAGAGAGTGAGAGAGAAGAGCTTCAAGTGACCCGGGTGTTTTCCTTCGGATTACTTCTATGAGGTTTATAGTAGTGAGGGAGCAGCTGCTAGATAAATATTGGGCACACCAGAATGTTTTCTTTGCCTGTTGTAAATTTCTATTTATTCTCTTTGCTCGTGTTTATCGACAGTCGACGATTTTAGCCTCGACGATTCTTCCATTCCATTCCTCCTCCGCCGTTTCATGCCTCCTCACAGAAAATCACAAGAACAAGAAGAAAAAGAAGAAGAAGGAAAGCATGAAGCGTCCTTGTACATACATTGACTTTTATACTTCTTCCCCACTACCGACCACTTACTTGTACACATATCCCTGTAACTGTCGCCCTTCCCTCCTGTTTTTTAGAATGCTCAATATAAAAAGAAAGAATCTGTGGAAGATTCAATAGAGGCATTACTTTCAACGAAACTTTCTCACAATAACAACGGGAGAATTTGATGTGCGTGTGACTCAACGTATACGTACGACTGGTTTTTGTCTTTACACACCGTCAGTCCTTTCCCTGTAGGATATTCCTGGCTGACGCGATCTCTCTCTCTCTCTCTCTCATTTTTACGTGTACATAGTAATTTGGTGTGTATGTAATACCTGCCTCTCGGCACCAATAAAAACCACTTCCATGAACGCATCTACTGACATTCGAAATTGCCTAACAAAATCTTAAGGAAATTCTTTTGAAAAAGGCCATTCTAAGATTAGTTTTCTCCCCCTTTCTTTTATCATTTACTTATACTATAGTTCACCCTCGTTCGTCTAGTCTTAGACTAACTACTTACTACTCCCCAAGCCCACACATTTGCATGGAGTGGTAAGCAAAGAGAAGCTTCATGCAATCCTTATCACATTATTATCATGCACATTGTACTACGGGGTTTTTCCTAGTAGATATATATTTATACATATATGTATATACTCCATATCCATTTCAACTGTGAGATTGAAATGCTCAAGACACCTCTTTGGGTAGTTTCCCTTTGAGAAAGTCAGTGTCTCAATACCCACCCACTAGCTTTCCCAGAAGACACCTCCGTATAACCTGAGGCAGCTTCCTGTAACTTTATACCATTAGCTTTTTCTTTTTCTCCCACCCCCCATTCAACTTCAAGGAGATACATACTGTTTAACTTTCTCATCAGACATAGCTATGTGTACACGTGTAGGTACATACATAAATGTAGGCTTTTCCTTTGGAATAATATATCCTATCGAGGTTCTTTCCCAAAGCGACTACTCATAAACTCCTCCATTATGTCTCCTGCTGGAACTCCTTCCTCCCTTTCGTATAATGTTGAAGGAGATTTAACCCCTCTCTTTGACAATTCACGCCCCAGCCGGTTAAGTGTACATGTTCCAATGACGGCTGACGATGACTGAGTGTATCATCGTATAATATTCCGCTCAACTCCGCCATCAGCACTAATTTTTCCCACCCAGCAAATTTTACATATTGTCACATTTCATATGTACACGCTACAACAGAACGGACGGATGAAACTTGCCGCAAATGTATTTTCATCAGTTTATTTATACGATGATGGCTGTCGACACCATCCCACAAACTATAATAAAAACAAACACTTTACAATAAGCACACAGTTTCCTCCGTAAAATATTATTTTCATTTGGTCTATACCTCTACCAATACATAATTCTATACCTTTACCATTGCATTGAATACAATTCATGCTAATTTGATCTATGATCCATCCAACCAATTATGTAGCTTAAGCTAATGTACTATATGCACGTAGATGGTCGAGTAAGACGCAAATTCTAATAATATCTAGTACAAGTAACATTTACTATGGTGTAGTATGTATTGCTATATTTCTAAGGGTCTAGTAAGAATGCGCAGCCTGACGTGTGCAGGCTGTGGGCAGAAGGCATGTCTATAAAGAGAAGAGTGCTGAAGTTGAATAAAATAAGTCGTTATCCCCTTTACTGGCATCCAGCATACAGACAAAGCTATGGCATAGTTCCATATGTTAGGCCTAACTAAAAGAGTATACCCATCATCATTACCACTCTTACATTTGGTGGAGGTGCAGGTCGTTTCCCATACACCCAATTTACCACTCACACATTAAGTGCGGCTCACAATTCTCACAGCGAGAAACAGTTATTTTTTTTCCAAAATTTGCATATAGAGCTACCTTCCACCAAAAATGGCTATTTATTGACCCATTCCACTACAAACTATTCTTCAAGTGCGCAGCGAGATTGTGCAGAAATCTTTACTGCCAAGTAAAAAAAAGTTTCTTTTCCGAAGTTTAAGTCCATAAATAATTGTAAAAATCCAATTTTAAGTGAGAAACCATGATTACACCTTATTATTGTATAAGTTATTTCATTTAGACACGGTACGTGTCTAACCCCAGGGGTAACAATATGTAATTAACATTTAACGTGAAAAAGGGATTTCCGCGTAAGTTCTCGAGCTGGCAAGAGCACGCTGAATCAGCTCTGCAGTTTTTCATATAAATTGTGCGGACAATCAGTTTTTGTGAATAAAAATAATTAACAAGGGTAGTAGACAGATCAGTGCACGCGTACATTGTGAAAACACGACATGTCAAGTGCTTCCAGCCCGGATTTTGGTCCTATTCAGCGAAAGTGAAGTCACACAAGGGAAGGAACACGAGGAGAGAGGACTAAACCAAGGATAACTACAAAAAGCTAAGTTCTATCTTTATATAAGCATACGTGGTGCCGAGGTACACGTTTTTCCTGCTATATAGTCCCAACTGATACTATCAGGTGATACTATCACACAACTATATTTTAAACAGATGAGAAGAGAATTCAAGGCGGCAAAACTCGAATCTCCAAACAAGATGAGTACAGGCAAATGATTAACAGAGGAGATTATGAAGGAATACAGAGAGTCGATCACTGGTGATTTTGAAGGAGAAAGTAGAATTTCTATGGAACACAATCAAGATGCAGGAGAAAATGATGCAACAGCAGCAGCAAATGATCAATATATTGATGGAGTCGCAACAAGACTGCAAGCACCTTGTCTTCTCCGTGCACGAAAGTATTCAATAGCTTAATGTAAAAAGTCATGAGGATAATTTGGTCACCCATGGTCTGGATCCTAGTGCAAACGGAGAAAAGAAGTGAAGAATCTATTTAGTAATACTATTGAAATTGAGACTGATATTGCGCTAGACTGTTACAGATAAAACAAAACCAAACCGCCCAGTTATAGTAAAACTCAAGTCCTCGCCGTACAAAAAAGCAATCTTCCAAAATGCCAAAGCTCTCAAAGGAAAAAAGCCGAAGAAAGAAAACACTTAACCGGCCCACACGTTATCATGTTGACGAAGGGTCTCGCCATTTATGCCGGAATCTTATGTCTGCACTACTGCTGAAGGGTGGTCAACTGAGTGACATTTCATTCATGACACCATTCGACGTGTCCAATATTTCCGTGCTGCCCGGGTGAAGTACTTAGCTTTGGCTAAGGAATGGCAGGGTGCCCACTCTCGTCGGGTTTAATTTCACACTTATATGCATGAACTGTTGCTGACTGAATCAGCCGCCTATTTTAGATGATTTTCCCATGATATCTCCTCGGAATGAGATGAAGCTTCCGAAGAAAGGGGAAGTTTCATTAGTCCCGCCGCCTGTTGTTCCGATGTTCTAGTGGATCCATTTCCACCAGCCTCACCTGCTGCTTATGTTCCGACGTTGTTTCTACCTAGTTCAGTCCCTACAAACGTTGCCATGTCTAACCCACCGTCGAAGAGTTTCATATGTTAGGTCAAACTATACACTAGTACACCCATCATCATTACTACTCTTACATTTGGTGGAGGTGCGGGTCGTTTCCCACACACCCACTCTTCCACTCATGCATTTAGTGGATAGTGTGCGGCTAGTAATAATACAAAACAATAATCCCATCCACTTTACCAACAGTATACCCATTAGCATAAATACTCTGACAACCTCATAAAAACCGAATATCATTCAGCACTATTCTATACCTCTACAATTACATTGAATACAATGAATACTATTTTGATCTATGATGCATCAAACCAATTATTTAGCTTAAACTAATGCATTATTTGCACGTAGATGGTCGAGAAAGACCCATACAAATTCTAATATCTAGTACAAGTAATATTTACTATGGTGTAGTATATATTGCTATATTTCATACTTCTCTGCTCTTCACAGAGGAAAGCTCCGCCCTTCATTTTTTTCCTCAGTACATTTCTTAAGCGCATTCAGTTTTATATTTTTATAATAAAATCTCCAAAACCTAAAGTTTTTTGAATCGGTATTATTTTCCTATCCTCGCACACTGCTCACATTCCCGGTTTTCATATTTCATTCAACTATTTCCCATAATTATTATTATTGTCATTATTCCGTATCATTCCCCATACATAGAATGTTATTCCCCCATTTAATATTTTATCTTACAATATGCAAATAATATGTAATTTGGTACAGTGACTATTTAAAGTTGAACGACGAGTAGGAGTCAGTCACAAGTAGGACTTTAGTAGTAAAGGTGACTGTAGATTGGTAGCATTTATGGTCATAGATTCTAGGCAGGGAATGAATACAGAGAAGACGCTTGTACGCATAGCGTTTTGAGAGGAGTGCTTTTATGGGGATGGATACTATATAGAGGTAAACTCATAGCCTCTGTACGATGGCAGTTGAAAGTGTCAGGAGCAGATGAACGTTGGGATTTAATTATTAGGGCTGAAGCCATTGTGCTGCTCACAAGTATGAAATCAAGCTGAAAGACACAATGTTAGGTCAATAAGGTAAAATCGTAAAAAGAATTGAAATGTAAGGATTAGTTTACTGCGTGAAATGGTACAGCAATTAAAAAACCCATAAAGACTCCAGGAACAAATAGGAAATCAGAATGCCTCAATTTTATTTGTGAAGTAAATCAGGATGTAATTTCACAACGGAGCCTTCTCCTGTCATTCACTGACTGCCGTAATGCCGTAAAGCAAGGGAGAGAATGGAGCTTCACTTGGCCTCACGATTAGTAGGGAAATAAAATGCAGTTTTCCTTCTCTTCTGGAACGTCGTAAAATTTGCTCTCTTCCTCTTACACCCTCTCGCTCTTTCCTAGTAAATACATTCCTCTTGGAGTTGTCGACGGAACCCTTCTCTCAACCCTACACTCATTCCTCCTACATATGTACATCTACCTATATTTACATACAACCCCACAAATATAATGTATTCCACACATTAATGTGTATAGAAATAAAAAATGTAAATCAGTTCCTACATCCTCCTCCCTGCCAATATACCTACAGCTACACACATGCTGGAGAATCACTCAGCATAATTTCTCTGCAAGCCTCTTTCAACCCATTCAATTCACTTGAGCTGGTAGACAGCAACAATAACTAAAATGGAAGTACCACGTACAAACTAATCAGTAAAAATATAAGGCGAGCAACCTCACTTCCATTCCTTTTTGTATATTGAGAGGGTATCAGGGTGCATAAAAAGTTTGAGCAGAAAAAAAACATCACTAGGAATACCTTCTGTCTTTACTACCACACGCTTCGTGAATTTATTAGGTGGGGACAGACAACAAGAAAAAATAACAATATTTACATTCAGTTACGTCACCCGCTACTCCTCACGTCCTCCTTTAATTATTCCCATTTCATGTACATGAACACACTTGGGGGAAGTTCCCCCAAGTGTAAGAAAAAGTCCAGAAAAATCTGCTACATAGACCCATCACAATGTCACGTGAGTATTCTCTCCAGTACGAAACCTCAGGACAGATCAAAGACCCACAACATCATTGGGAAAATTGAAAAGTTCAATAGAAATTACACTCCTCAGCCCCCTCTCCCCAAATGTGGTTTGGTTAGAACTATAGTAAAATTTTCAGAATGAAAGTTACCATGTGATTTCGTGTGGAAATTACATAACGTAAAATGTATTTCACCATAGTTTACCCGAAACAAAATACAAGTTTCCCGGAAAAATACAAGACTCATTTGATGTTCAAATCAAATGTAGAAAAACCTCACCAGTAGGTATAAATTTGCAAGTGACATATATGAAAGCTTTGAGACCAGGTCACATGGAAGTATAGTGTCAGTGAAAGGGAAATAAAGAAAAAGGGAACCTCATGCATTTCAGCTCCAGCACACCTACTCCTGTCATTTCCTAGCCCATAAGGGCCATACACCGTGGCTATGATGGTATTTGCGGTATAAAGGCTATAGGCTACGTAACAAATGGGGTCGAGCCATGAGAAATTGCGAATAACTTGTAAAATTACAGGTTTTAAGGGAGCAGAGATAGAAGTTTCCCCGCATTCCCTAGCTTAATGTATGTATATACAGATATATTAATTACATAGATAGGAATTTATAGCGCCAAAATTGCATATACATGCATACAGTGGAAGAATAAGGAAACGGAACGAAAAGGCCAATGGAAAGGTAACATAGTTACAAAAAGGCTGTCAGACCCAAGACTTTGTAGGTGAAGCTGGTTCAGCCGAACAGATACTTTTGTGTCTGAGAGAAGCTGGTAGGAAGGAGTAAAAGGATTGTCCGTATGGAAGGTAAAAGATAGAACGTACTAGATACGAGATAACCAGTAGTTTTTGGTGGACTATGGATGTGTATGTGTGTGGATGTGAGAGAGACGGAAATTTAACATTCAGAGAGTCAGGAACTAGCCCAATTTGTCATTGTAGTTCCGTAAGCCTTGGAATAGAATAGTTGGTGAAAAACCCATAAGGTTTATGTTGGGACTTCCTATGCATGCATATAGATATAGAAAGAAAGAAAGAAAGAAAGGCAGAGTTGGAACTGCGTGAGTGTTACCACAGGAGAGAGCTTCTGTCCATGAGTAATGTGATGCAGTGAGCAGGAGAACGTCATATATGTAGTTCAAATGTGAATACTCGGGTTAGCGTGAGAGGCAAATGTCCTTCTTGAGAAAACTAAGTATATGCATGGAGAGACACAAACATGCTCACGGAGAAATGCTACTGCAACCTCCAAACTAATACCACCCTTAGAAAAGTTTAGCAAGGGTGGTGGAAGTGACACGGAATTTGCGAGACGTGGTCATTTATCAAAAGGAACAAAAACTTGGGTGCAGATCTCCTTCGCTCTTTGTCTCTCTCTCTCTCTCTCTCTCTCTCTCTCTCTCTCCCTCTCACTTCTCTCGGTACTTGTACTGTAGCCTAAAGTACCCTTATCTCAATGACTCACACAACTCTCAGACAAAGTCCAACCATCCTTTCCTACCTTCTAACTACCCAAAGTGTGTGCAATAACGCAAAAAACAAAACTTGCTCATTTTTATCATTACCCATACAAATATCACAATTTCCAAAAAATACTTAAGTTCGATTTTCAATTATTACCCTACTCTATATGCTCCTTCATATTGAATATACATATGAGCGTGGTTCAACTCACTCACACTAACTAAGCCTTCCAGATCCTACGTAATACAGTATATTTGAACCATCAAAAATATATGTAGATAAATTAATTAAAAAGGGAACAAGGCTTCCTGCTTAGAAAGCTGGGATGTACTGAAATAAAATAAAAGTAATTTTTATGGAACAACATTCAATTGAGAGAGAAATTTAGGCTATTTATCACCTCACGTTTTTTCCCTCACATTAAAGACTACATGGGAAAGTGAGTTCGGTGTAGGAAGATAATAATGGTCGGGATTGTCACGCCGTTTTAATAATAACACCGGCTGGAGAAGTGTGCCTGCAGGGATAGTATAAGAGAGACATGGAGAGAGAGAGCACGGATGAGTAAACCGGAAAACCAATATCAATGCTTCCTTTTCCCTACCTCCAATGCCAATATCCAGGGCGATTGTTATTGTTGAGTAAATCCATGTGAAATGTGGACTGCCTCGTGGTGAAGCAGGAAGAATACATTCTCCCCAATGAATATTAACTTCCCGAAGTGTGCTTACGCATAGGTATATATATAAAAACGCACACAAACTACGTACGCATATAACCCCACGAACTTGGGTATAGTAACCTCAAATGTGGACATAGCATATGAGTGGATAGTAATCGTTACATCCGAGGGTGCTTCCACACTCAATTTTTTTCTCCACAAACCTCAAACATACATAAGGGTATACATCATTGAGGATTCAAAATACGCATTTTATCATAAGGCATTGTACACTCAAAACCCATTGAATTTGTCATAGAGAAGAATAACAAATGGAAATGCAAACCAACTTCCTCCATGACTTCAACTGAATAATGGGTCCTCACCTGCTGCATCCAACTCTCATCAACAAGTATGTGTAAGTACTTAGGCTCAAGACGATAAATGATTCAACTGCCAACACAGAACACACTAGCTACTCCTTATGCTTCTCGTCAAAGCTGCCCCTATATGCAGTTACCTCATACGTTAATATCTATTATGTCTACCATTATAAAATTTACTGTAGATTCAACATACACCATATATTGCCTATTAGGAAGGAAGAATATTTCTAGGAAGTTGTCATCTCCCACCCTGGAACTTTATTGCACGGTCTTTATTTACATAGCGTTAGTGTCCGAAAAGTATGGAGAGTCCGAAACGAAGCTGGAACTTTCCGAGGCTTCTTCCCCCGAAAGTTACAATGAGATCTACGTAGTTCAATATTTGAGATTTAATAATTCATACGCCAGTGTAATTCACTTAGGTGAGCATTAAATTGTACAAAGTAATTCATAATTACTACACAGTGATATTTAAATGTACACTTGATGCACTCCTTTAATGTCAATGTTTGCCATTCCATGTTTACAGAATAATGCAGATACATGCAGTAATTATGACTTGCTTTTCCTTTGGGAATATGTACATCTCTCATGGAAATTTAAAGGGTAATGCTAAGTATTAACAAGAAGTACATGCTCAGAGCGAGGACGATCATATTATCTTGTCTATTATTAGACACATGGTAATGTAAAGGAAGAGCCTGTTAGTTCGAGACCGTCTCTCCTATTCCATGTCGGAGAGCTAAAAAGAAATGTAAATTTATATTTGGAGGCAAAGGGAGCAAGGATTAAAATAAGCACGCTGGCTGGACACTGGACAAGGATGGGGTAAGGTGCAAAGCTTGAAGTAGTGTCCGGTATTCGAGGGAAGTTGGAGCGAAGGTTGAGAGAAATGATTAATCTGAATCTGAAGGCACATGTTAATTTAAAGGTGGGGTGGCACCGTCATCCAATTGAAAGGTGTGCACAAGAAGAATTCCTTCTCATCATCTCCAGTCCGAAGCTTGTTTAGCTGCTGTTTATCCACCCGCTGCTACCTTAGCATAGAGGAGAGTTCCACTACTTGATACGACAGAGTCATCCCAATGCTAAGCGTCTGTGTGATGCTGCTGCTGAGAATAATAAAGGCTGAATGTTCAATGAGGCATTGCCATCATCTTCCTAACATGCTCAACTCACGACTAACTCTTTCACGTCTCGTAAGGAACATAGGAGAGAAGAAGAAGAAGAAGAAGAAAAGAAGCTGCTCCTTCCACTTCCTTCCACCACACCGTCTACATACTTTTTTTAAAGGTACATGTGGACGGACGGAA
Source organism: Spatulosminthurus flaviceps (assembly GCA_034693705.1). Taxonomy (NCBI): domain Eukaryota; kingdom Metazoa; phylum Arthropoda; class Collembola; order Symphypleona; family Sminthuridae; genus Spatulosminthurus; species Spatulosminthurus flaviceps. The sequence goes on from JAQFXU010001042.1 coordinate 24,221, forward strand.
CGTGCAGAGAATATCCCAACAAGTCAACTTCTACTATATCCCTCTCAACGGTCCTACACACACACACACATTGCTCCAGGAGAGAGTAACTTCACATTGGAAACACACCATACTTGAAAACATATTCATGCTACCTTTTCACTCATACATAGACACACATTACATTAAATTGCAGAACGTGTCTAGTGTCGAATATCTCATTTCTACTTCCAGTAATGCTCTTTCTATTACAAAACCTCTTCCTCATCTACTATATACGCTCTGTTGTGGTGGCTCTCCTTAGAGACACAGCTAAACTTTGCTCTACCAATTCCTCCCGAAGGCTTTCCTTTACACTAATACTATAAGCTCTCTACAAAATACTACCATGATTTTCCCAATCAAATCATTCAAGGGAAATTTTTTAAACTGAAATTATTTTTCAATTTCCCCTCTCATCACTCATCCATTTCCTTCCGTCTCAGGAATATTTATATTCCTCATGGTCTCCCCTCTCCTAGACACATGTGTTTCTAGCAGAAGGTAAGGATTTAAAAAATTCGGACAACTTTGAAAATTTCCCTTCCCAAATCTAATATAATGTAGATATGTAAACCCAAAAAATAATCAAAAGTTTAATTTTAAGTTAGATAATCAAAGTATTAAGTCTCCAAAGCAATCCAAGAGCGTAGTTGAATATTCAGCAAGATAATTGACAGGGTCTTTTGTGTCAAAAATAATTTGAAAGAAACTGATTTAGTTGGTCATTTGAATTATCTCCTCTCTTTTGTTAGGATGTGACTCGTGCAGGCAGTGTCATCGAAGAGATTTAAACATAGTTGGGTGTTGCGTATTGTCCGAATAGAGAGAGAGAGAGAGAGAAATCTAATGTAATGTATTTTTACCATACGGAGGTGAAAAACATTCATTTTCAATAAGGGTTCTATACCAAAAAACCCAAGAGGTTTGCTTGTTGACGGTGATAATAACAATTATTACTGTATTATTGTTATTGCATTGAAGTGAAAAAAAAAAAAAAGCTGTTCTGGGTTGAAGTGCTTAAAAAGTATAAAATATAATGGTTGTGCTAAATATAGAAGACACCTCTAATTTGATTCCGTTTATCAGGACTGATGTCTTCATTACAAGTTGAATAATTCCTGGCACTTCATATTTCAAATGGGATTTGAATTGTGTAGTGAATAAATATATACGGGATAACTTCATATGATACTGGGTAGATGCACAGAGGGATCAAAGTAGACTAGAGTGGAGTGAGGAGCCCGCTGGAATGTAATTAGAATTCGTGTGTGTGTGTGTGTGTGTGTGTGTGTGTGTGTCTGCATGTGGGACGCACCTGAATGCGATCCGAGGGACAGTGATCAAAAGACGAATTGAATTGATAAAATCCTTCCTACACGGTTCTTTCTTAGTATGAAAACCCATCAGGAAATATTGATTAGCAATTCTCTTAACCGGCATCGCACGTCCAACTTTGTCTACATATGGAAACATATTTTTCCAACATTTACTTCAACTACACCTTTCGTACGTATTTTTCCTCCAGCTCTTTCATAACTTACTCTGAATATACACTTACTTTACTACGTCGGTGAACGTACGTCAGTAGTACATATGCATGCATTAAAACTGGTTAGATTTGATCCTTCTCCCAGCTCCACTCCCATCAACTCCAATAATGTAAACGAGGAACTGCGGAAGAGGCCCATCAGCCAACAAGTAAAACCTATCAAGTTTTTTACGCTTTCATCTTCTCTCTCTCTCTCTCTCTCTCTCTCTCTTCATCTTTACCTTATTTGCAGTCATAAAGCCCACTCAAAATTACCTACTACCTTCCTTGCCAGCCTCGGTGCATTAGATAACCACGGAAATCTACTCCATCCAAATATTGACATGGAACGTAATTTAATTTCTGCATAGACTTCTTCCTTCCATTTTCGTCCTTCACATCACTCTCAAATCCTCAAGGGATACAAACAGCCTTTTTCATTAGCATAGATTTCTTCAAGAGCTACAGGAGAGTGAGAGTGAGTGAGAGAAAGAGAGAGAGAGAGAGAGAGAGAGAGTCGCAAAGGAAACTCAGCCGTTTGTACCCATGAAAAAGTCCTTCGAAAAATGGAGCCTCTGTAGCCTTCGCCTTCATAAATGCTCTTTTTCTGCAACTTTTCTTCTTCCATAGGAAAACTCACCTTTCTTTACTCTTCCGTTCCAATTTCCAGAATGCACAAATCATATATTTTCCCAGGACTAGCCGAAGGTTAGACCCAAAGCCTATTTTCCTCCGAGGAGGAAACCATTTTTATATGAGACTTGAAAATTTCACAAGATATGTCTTTTGACTGTCAGCAAATCAGGTTAGAAATTGTAGATGAGAATAGTTCGCTAGACTGGAATAATTCCTTCGCTTTGAACGTACAGGGAAAAAAGTGAAAAGGGGCATAAGAAATAAAAGGACCTTAGTGCTTTTCTTTTAATGTCACATAGCATTACTATTGTTTTAGTAGCGAAAGTCCAATGTAGAACTTATGGAGACATTGAAGATGCTGAGGTCATGATTTCCCACAAAAATAAATCCCATCACTCAACCAAGCTGAGAGAGAGAGAGAGCAATTTGAGGAAATCGTAAGCAAACTTCCATATGCTTGACACACGTCCCTGCCTAATGTAGCAGTGCACTCGAAAACAATAACGGGAATGAAACTTGTCGAACATGTCTCCAGGACACAGTTCCACCTAGCCTTTCTTATGTACGTAGGCCCTTACATTGCCAAAATATCCTTCTTTATGCACATTATCTATACATGTATTTGTTGACATGGACTTGACACATCAGTCCCTTCCAGTTCACTACCATGAAAACCTACGCCGTTCTTATATACATGTACCCACATATCTTTTTACTGTAAACATTAGTACAAGCATTTGGAACAAAGAATAGAATTATTCCACCACCTTCCCTACAGATTTCAATGGAAAAACCTCCATTTTACAATATCCTATATTGATACATGCATATGTGTACATACCAATACACACAAGCCATTTTTCCCCCGTTTCAATGCAAATATATGGGGCAAAAATTCAAATGGATTGTGCAAGAGTCAACTTCCAAGCATATTATATATAGACTCAGTTGGAAATGTTCAGGTAGAAAATGTGCGCATTTTACCTTCATCCGAGCCTCAGAAAATCAGATTAAAGGAAGCTAAACTACAGGAGCTGTACATAGGTTTTGGTGGGCAGAGGAAAGTTTATACAGGGCAACTACGACTCTCCAGAATTTCCTCATGAATTCATATGCATCTTTGAACTGAATCACAATCCCAAGTCACATATCTGACACACTTTTATCTTTCCAATTTTTTCTATCAGCCTGCTCTTTTTCCCTACACATGTGCTTTTTTTGCACCGAGCTCACAGGCAGACCATGTCTCTTTATTCGTGCGTATACATGTGTATGTGTATGATGTATGAGTAGTAGCAGCAGCCGGTATGTACTTAGTTATTCCTAATGTATGCGGAGATATGTGCAAAGAATAATGTAGCCCAGTCCACAGAGTAGTGTTTGAACGATAAAGAGCACCTATAGTACCTCGTAGATTCGTATGCATTTAATAAACCAGGGTCCAAGACAGACAGATAGAAGAAGAAGCTGTATAAATGCTAAGTATATACTAAAAGTAAAGCAATGCGGATACTTCAAGTATTACAAGTTCTATGAGGAAAAATTACAGCGGGTTGAGAAGAGGAGTGAGCAAAGTTAATGTTGCTGTAGCTTTGATATTCATTTTACCATATGTATCCTTTAAGATTATATGTGCATAGGAAAAAAACATATGCTATGAAATATATTTTAGGTAGAACATATGGGGGAGTGCATTTATATATATAAATATACAATGGAATATCCCCGCATATAAAAATAGTATGAACGTTTGCCCATGAGACCAACATCTAAGTATGCATGTGCAAAGATATGCACGTATGTTCCCGTGCACGCAGATTTAAGCACGGGCAAGAAATTCAAGGGTGTACTCGTACATGGAACAAGACACTTGCACGTATGTCTGCTAGTCTCTCTCTCTCTCTCTCCAACTCATACGAACTACTACATATTTGTGAATATGAATACATTAAGTTAGACACTTTGGGAGCAAAATTGTTGGACAAAGTACGTCCTTTTCTTCCTCTCAGATGAGAAAAGTCATGTTGGATCAAAATGAAATTCAGACAAGTCTTCTCTCTCTCCTACTTCGTCAAAAAAGATTATTCCATAGTCTAATACATTAGTACAGTCACATACAGGGAGCGTATATATTGCATATTTTTCTCTGTAATGTGCATCCTGTATCTGTGTATACTTGATGGGGTAAAGGTTCACTGGAAATGCATGGGTTATAGGATGGAAACATAAGATGACAAGAGGAATCTTCATCAGATCAAAAGAATTTAAATGTCGCATCAGTCACGACTCGAATCGCCTTCTTAACCTCACCTTTCTTTGCCTATTGAAATTATCATTTTTTTCCCGGATATACTCCTTACTTTGAGCACACATACTCTCACCTAAGTAAACTCCCGAAATTCTCAATTCCTCTGGGACAGTCTTTTGAGAGGAGAAATTCCCAGTTTTTGTCCCCTGCCTTTCGAAAGAGCTGTCAGTAAAAGTTGGTTTCCGTGATAGGGAAGGGAAAGTGATGGCGATATGGGGGCGGGGGTAAGCTGAAGCGTTTGAGAGTTTTTTCCTCACAGTGCTTACAAAGAAATTAAGAACGTTGCGTTATTCCTGAAATTTTTGTAGGACTAGTAATTATTGTAAAATATTTATATCCATCTTACGTGAATTTTGTGTTTCTCCGAACAACGTCCATGCACTGTAGCCATAGAAGGAACGCGTCTATACGACAATGCTCTCCGTAGTTTTTGTCGAACCATAATTGTGTGACTTAAATTCTCAAACGAAATTAAATGTGTTTCATATCATTTAGCCTAATTTTATAAACCCCAAGAAGAAAGCCACTTCCTTTGCCGGCTTACACTTTTCATCAACAATTTTCTCCAACATTAATCGAGTCGTATTGGATTCATTTATTCTGAACAACATTTCCAAATCAAATCAATAAACATGGAATCTTAATAGATCTAAAGATAATCCTTCAGACAGCGAATGTTTTGAAAGTCCACCGACAGTATTTCAAATAAAATTTGCGTATAAAAAATCATCGCTTCGCGACAATTTAATATTTTAGCGTACGGCGACATCAGCTGCGTCGCTCATTAGTATATATGACATTGATATTAAATTTTTCAATAAGTTCCACAGCAAAGGTTTTCACGATTTTGAATGCATTTCAACCAGAAGTAATTTCAAGCGAAAATATATAACCAAAAATGTATGTATTTCAAACAAAAATATGTCAACCAAAAATTATTAAACCAACTTTTAATTGGATTACGTGACACAGTTCTAGAAACAAACTTTCCATTCTTGAGGATATACTTTTTGGGAATCGTAAGTTGTACGGAGTAAAACATACGGACACGGAAGTAAAAGATGTTTTGATCCCGGACGAGTTGAAAATTACCGAGAGAGGTGAAAATTTTGTATTACACGATGAACCTGGACCACACAGGATTATTGTGTTCGGAACAAATCGGATTATTGTGGCTACATTCAGTGATCATTCAATGATCAAGTTTGTAAAATCATTACTGTGAATTCTTTTCTGGTCTCGATGCTAACTGCAGGATTTGCTTTATTTTAGGATATTTCACTATGCTTGCCATGCTTGGTTTGGCTCTGTGATGGACCCGTCAAATCGTGTCCTTTTGGGTTTGCTCAGATCTACACCATTCATGCAGTCAGAGATGGTTGGATTCATCCGTATGTTCAAGCGCTACTACCGAACCACTCACTTTCATCCGTTTATATTTACAACAGGTTTGATTAGAAATTAAATGTTCAAGTATACCGTCGTCCCTTGTCTTCCAGTCTTTTAGCTTCTCTCAAGTCATTATCACATTTCTTCTTCTGAGTGTGAAAAAGTTCAGGACTTTTTGAAAATTCCCACCAAACCAATCTCTGAGGAATCGTATGATTAAAATATCTCCTTTGAAATACTAACCTAGACTGTAGATGCATCATGCATGGGAAGAATATTTAGGTTTAGAAATGAATTCCCCACCTGTCGATAATTAAGTCAGCCTTGGGGTAACAAGTAGTTTTTTGTAGTCAGCTCATTCTGCAAACCGCATCAGAATTTCAATGCATTCCCACAACACAATAGTCTCAAAGGATGTCAAACACATCAACCTTCGGAGACTTTCACATTTCACAGCCCGAACACAGTGAGGCACCAGTTCCTGCTTTTTTCCTTAAGCTTTACCGTGTCGTTCCTTTAGAGTTTTCTGCTTGCATAGCCACCAAAAACCTCTGCCCAACTTATTAACTCCAAGTGAACCTGCGTAACTGGCACACTTCAACTTTTCCAAAACTGTGGGTCAGAGAAGTGTCATCTTGGCCTAGGAAATCTAAGGAAGGAGAAAGCATTGAGAGCCTCTCACATTTGTCTGTGAGGGCCTGTCCGGAAGAAATGATTTTTACTTAGTCCTAAACTCTATAGCTTCTCATAAGCACACATTTCATGGAACATTCTCATTGCTCCAAAGAATATACCTTGAATAAGTGAGGGAGAAGATGATAACGGAAGGATGGGAAGCTTTGAAGTGAAAGAGAAGAACTTGTGTTCACCACTCTCAGAAACAGATATGCAAGGAAGAGGGTGCAAAAGAGAATCTTTCAATTGGGCTAGGCCTCATATGCCATTGCCATGGTCCTCGGCTAGATATGAGCCATGATGAAGTGGCATGTGCTTTTAATGCGATCTCTCCGGTGAAAATCAAGAAGAACTTCTTCCCTCCCAACCATCTCATTCTGACCAAAAACCCAAATGGAGCAAGAGGAAAAATCCTATTTCACTTTTTCAACTTAACCTTCTCCCTCTCTCTCTCTGTATACACACAGATATGACCCTCCTTGCATAGTGTGGTTAGTCTCTAGTCTCCTATAGCCCAGAAACTTCAACTTCTCAACCCCTCAATTCCAGTTCCACATGCTCAGTTCCGGTACTCTTATTCCCATCTTGTGCCCAATCTCATAGGTACATTTAATTCTCTCGAATTTGATCTCCACCGTCTGTTTCCGCAATATTTGAATGAAAATTTTCAACACATCGTGTCTTCTGTAAAAATTGCGGTTGCTACAATTTCGCACTTGCAACTCTAATCAGGATTTTGTGCCGGATCTTCTATCCTATGTATGGGGTACACGTTTATACTCACATATTTTGCCTTTTGTGTATATTTATAGTGGATACATATAATACGTATCCGAGTTACTATGTGGCAGAATGTGCAAAAAGCTGAGTTCTATTTGTTTCATTTCCTTTGCATTCATACTCCTTTAGTACTTATGTGCTTAAACTTTGTAACACACAATGCAATGGGAGCTACATATATGTCTTATCCTTGGAAATATATGTACTTATTGTTGCCAATATGCACTCACACTCCTACATGAAATGGTTTGTCACCAGCTTGGTCGTTCCAAATCCTGGTCTACTACTACCATAACTCAGAGAAAGGTCACCTTTTCCAAGTAACTCCAACTCTACTACTGCCGAGCCGGTCAAAAATATATTAACAGGAAGGGAAGATGGGTTCAGCAAGGAATAACATGACACATGACTCTGACCATGTCATCTGATGTGGCTCCATTCCGCACTCCTTTGCACATTCTTCCGTTAGTACTAACTCCGCAAAAAGCTACAACCTCCCTTATAATGCCCTTCCATTTCCTATATATGTAACCCATTATGTATGTTATTGTTACTCCATATATACAGCTACACTTGCCCTATAAAACATACATCATCTCCATCTCAGAGCACATGAGAATCCAGCCTCTCCATATATATCCCAAATAGGACTGAAAAGTTCTATTGTAAAACGTAATACAGGGCTATATGCTCCCGACGTCTCTCCTACAACTTCCTATTAAATCCGGAGTGCGCGGGAATGCCAAAAATGAGCCCTGCCTTCTGTCTACAATGTCCTGTCATCGCCAACAATAATTCCTCGCGAGGAAAACTCAGATGCATTCTCAGTCAGCAGACCTTAGAATCCGCACGCAATACTCTCTCCACTGTTCCTTTCCATCCATTCATTTCTTCTCAAAAGTACTTGACATGTACCAGCCTCTTCCTTGGACAAACCTTTCCTTTTCCTCTCCATTCCAATTCCACCCCCCCAAAAAAAAATCCTACCTTCAGAATTAATAACTTGTCAGAAGGATTACATGCAAAATGTATTGATTTTCCTTTTGAAATTATAGTATATTACGAAAACTATTTTTCCACTCCGAAACATACCTCTCCCCTCCAACCATTTCCCCTTTACATTTCTCCCACACACACACTCTATAAACCTAACCTAAACTCAGTAAATTTCTCATGCAAAAAGAAATCTCATCCGCAAAGACTACATCATTTCCCATGAATAAAACAATAGCCACCTGGAGGCTGCGACTATACTAAAAGGTCAAAAATATTGACAATAAAAAAAGGACGGGATTTTTAATGCTCTTCTCCAAAAAGGAAATCTCCGGGTGAACTTGACTAAAAACTTCCGGAATATCCACATCATTTTTGCTGTTGTAGTAGAGAAACCATTAAAAGTAACCATGGTAACTCTCACTAACGCAGTACTAGACTATAGTAGTTATCTATCTCCCAGAGAAACTTCAAACCTTCTGGAACCAGAGAGGGAAGATGAGAAAGATAAAAAAGCATGGGGTGCACGTATCCATTTAATATAGGAACAGTCTAACTTCCTCATGGCTGTAGTCATTTAGTTTGAAAAAGAAAGCCCGAGCAATAGTAGAAGGGAAGAGAGAGAGAGAGAGAGAGAGAGAGAGAGGAAGAGATGGCTTAAAATCTTCTTTCGTATCTTTCTACTCTTCACTATAAACAAAAGGCTTAACGGCGTTAGAAGAGTTCGCACTTACATAATAATGGTAATAATAATCACAAGGAGAAATCGACTTACCGGTACATCTTGTCTCTTGTAATTATATGTACAATGCATAGCCCTTCCTAATAATTCTTTCCTAATATTTCCTGCAATCAGATGGAAGGATAATGTAAGGAAACTTTTCCACCGCACTGCAAAAATACATGTTCTTCACATATAACTCGTACACATTCCCCTTAAATTTACATCTCATCTGTACTTCCAAAGCACTTGGTTTTTTTTTCCTGTGGTCGACTTGCGGTATTGCGGAGACTTACAAACGCAACTGTATATATATATGGATACACACATGTAGAAAAATATACAGAGAGCGATAGAGATGAGACGCACATGAAGAAGATATACTTTGGGCCAAATGTCTAATATTGTACATACATGAAAGAACCAACCCGTCATTTTTTTTTCTCCCACACACAAAGTCAGGGAAAACTTTTCCACAAGCAAGGCATATACAGACTACTTAAAATGTGCAGGAACAAGTTTGTCATAAATAAAAGTGGACTCCCTCCTGCTAGCAACGTACATCTTACATTAGAACTAACTCCCTGTCTGTATGTACGGACAGAAACACATCTTGTACATATCCATGGACACTTTGGGCTCTATATGGATATTTAACCTGCACATCAACTCCTTATTATACCAACGGCTGTGAGGGAGAGAGTGAACATTATTAATCCATTCAGAAACACTGTAATTTGCAATAGATCACAACAACTAGTTAGTTATGGCTCACATTTCTCAGCCGTTTTTTTTCTCATCGTATACCACCTCCTTCTCCTTCCCTCAAAGTATTGCACACGTATTCCTCCTCTAGTATTACCTCCACAATGCAATGGTAATATCATCATAGGGTATCATTATATGTGGACTCAGTCCTATGTGGATCCACCATGTATTTTCACATTCACAAATATATTACACGCAAGCATATTATTATTATTACCTCTCAAAAAAAAAAAAAACTACCAAGTAATTTTTTCCTTTTCACTTGAGTCTTTTTCAACTCTAAAAAGTCTACAACCTTTTTTCCCCTGGCAATACATTCTATAGAATCCATTTGAACACAAGTCCGCTCTTTCTTAAATACAAGCCACATATCGTCGGGTAAAGTCCAAAAGGCGCTATATGCAGAAATTGCTTAAGCATGATAGTACATGTTAAATCCCGTTTAAGCTATTTTTGCATATAGCGCCTTTTGGACTTTACCCGACGATATATTGCATAAAAGGTAATTACCCCCCACACTTGAAACCATCATTTCATTTCCATTACCCTTGTGTGTATGGTAATTGAAGATATTTATATACGTAATGCAATGATTACAAAATTCCTATGTCCCATGCCTAGTTATATAAATATTCTACTTTTAGAATAAATTGACATAATAATAATTACAATTTCTTTAAATTCTCTCCTCCATGTTAAGTCAACCTCTTTGTATAACAATAGATATACATAGTAGACTCCAACTGCGTACAGTTCAAAATCCTCGAGTTGACCTTACACTTGCGAAATTCCATTTAAGACACATTTACACACACACACACATACACACAAGTACAGGGGAAATGTAAGTGTTGGAGCTTGTTCAAGAAACCAGAGCCGTGTCAAGTCATAACTAATGGGACAGAGAATGTGTGTTACGTTAGTACTACTCCTTCTACTACTACTGCTACTAGAGTATATATAGGCACAAAAGGAGGGTGAGATAAAGCTTGTGCGGGGAAGTGCAATTATTATATAAATATGTCTCTGTATACTAATGAACATACGGTCACTCTACATCAATATAAAGAGTTTTAGACTGGTATAAAAGGTATATATCGTCGCTGGAGAAGCAAAGTGGTCTAATGCACGAATTGCTTAAAAGCAAACTGAAATAACAACCACCAT
>JAQFXU010001043.1:0-35191 GCA_034693705.1 Spatulosminthurus flaviceps
GTAAGCGCACAGAGTTGGAACTATCTCGTATTAAGGATTTTTGCATATAGCCCCTTTTGCACTTTAGCCGACGATATACGGGTGGAGGCAGAAGCATTTACACGTGAGAAAACAACACATGGAATTTTACGCCATTATTTTATAAATTATTTTTGTTTGCAAAAAAACTGAATTATTGTTATACGCACTTTTAAATTTTGGCCAGGAAAATATAAAAGTCCAAGGCTAAAACTTTGTAAAAGCTGAATTGGCGTGAAAAAGGCGGTCAGAATCTTCGTATAATAGTTACATGCGGATATTAGAGATTCATAAGCCGGCGTCATCCTTAAGCACTAAAATATTTATAGCTGAGGATCGCTCAAAATTTTCAAACCAGACGAAATAATGAACTGAGGCAAAAACCCTTTGTTTTTCCAACATTTTTGAAAACTTCAATTTCCGTAAACATGCATCCAGCTTCTATTTTATTCATTTTTTTTGAAAAAATAAATCAAAATGATTTTATTTTTAAAGGTGTATTTTTGGATGAGTGCATCCAAGTCTGTGAGTGCAAAGGGTGCAAATGCAGAGGAACTGCACGTATTAATAATTTCCTTGTTATTTTGTAGTTGACCAATTTAGTTTGGGATTTTAATTTCCTAAGAGTACGTTATAAATGAACGTAGTGGGAAAATTTCAATTATCGGGGGAAGGATAGAAATACATAGAGGGTAAAATCCATTTTTATCATCTCATCACCCCATCCTTTGCCCTTGAAGGCGGACGTAAATCCTGAATAAGCATTAAAGCAAAAATACCGCACCATCTGGTTTGTATGCTTTCAACGTCATTTATGCAATTCAATATAAAAGATGATAGGGTGTAAAGTAGTAGATTAGAAAAATTTCGATGTGCCAATTACATTATACGACGAGAGTATTTCGTATTTTTGGGAAACCCACGTGGTAAATATTTTAGTGTGACCAAATTATATTATTGTAATTGGCTCTCATACATTCTCATGAGTTGGAAATCCGCAAGGAACTTTAATTTGTACAAAAATTACAATTTTAAAAATTCATGACAAATTGCAAGACCAAATTCTACAGGGAAATTTCCCTTTTGCTTAAATTCAAACCAAATTGGTCAGGAAGGGAATGCGAGAAAAGGATATGTCCAAATGGTTCATTCCCATAATAAGTCTTACACTCTCAGGTAAACACACAACTAATTTTCAAGTTTTTTTTAATTTTATTATTAACCCTAGTTGTACAAGCTGTTTAGTTATAAAAAATAAATTCCGTAAAAATACTTACAAAAAATTGCTAGAATCTAATAAATTAATATAACAGTTTTTATCACACTAGATTGGTCAATGGATGTAGGGCAAATCGATAACTTTTGGAGTATTAAGTTTTCCAAATTTATAATTTCCTAACCGGCCTAGAGCTTCCGCAAAGAAATTATGAGGCTGGAGCTTCGCAAATAAAAGTAATTAAATAAATTTTGTATTGGAAAATTTTCAAATTAATTATTAGATTTCTGTTTAAAAATACTCAAACTCAGCAAGAATGAAATAGGATGTAAATTCTCTTACAAGTAATCACATGTTAATGTCACCCCCTGATCTAATGAGAATTACAAGGGTACATTTTTTTCATTGGTCTTTTTGTGGCTTTTATGCACATTAATTGAACTGACCAATGGGCCGACCCATTTTCAACCAAAACTTGGAGTGGCGTTAACATTTGACAGTAATTTCATATGGAATTTCAAAGCTCACAAATGAATATTTTTCCTTTCACACTTTCCATTTAACTTTGTCACTAACCCCACTTCGTCTCCTTTAAGACTAAAATAATTGTCAAATTACCCTCAAATTCTAAAGTTATTATTATACATGGAGAGTGAAAAATTAATGAAATTTTTAGGGAGTTATAAAATTTTCCCATGTCAATTTCCTTGAAAAATCCTCCACCAAATTTCCTACGACTTGATAAAAACAAGGGTTTTCGTACATTTGTCATTTAATTTCTCCACCTCTGCCTTTCATGGATTTGTCTCACACTCAACTCAGCACCGTGGCCCAAACAAAAAACGTGTAGGTGAGCATAACAAATAAAAAAAACGTTTGTAGGATTTGCTAACGACACCAATGCTGGATTTTTTCAAAAGTAAATCTGAAAAGTATTGCAATGGAGTCAAGCTTTAATAGCTTCACCGTAACGTTTGTAATTTTAAATTAATATTAAATTTATTTTGAGCCTTAACATAATATAATTTTTATTTTGTTTTCTATGTTTTCCTTTAAATAATTATGATAATAGGATTTTAAGCATGGGATATTTTTCCGAGCTGTTAAAGTTAAAGACGCGGGTTGTAGGATTTGTTTTACAAAAGTTGCGAGATTCTTTCACAAAGCAATAATGAGCTGTAGCACCGGGGGTTGAATACCAAACAGAGGTCTTCTATTACATGCCTATCGCCATGGTTTTTTTGATCCAGTTGAAAATTTTGAGTAAAATAAATTTCTTAGAATTAATTTAGTTTCAAATTACTAAAATTTTTCAAAAATACTTGAAATATTTTGGGGAAAATACGAAAACTAAAACAAGTTCCAGGCAAAAATCTAAGCATAATTGGAATAAACAAATTAATCAGTGTAAAAATTTATCAAAATATTCTACCCGAATTTTAGCGTTTGGGTAGGCGCTTGGGGTATACATACATTTTGGTAGTCAATGACAACCGAGAGGGAGTGTTCTAAGGGAAAAATCTCGTACTATTATTGGAAAGGTTCAATGAGAATATAAATTTATATATGACGTAGCTGGAAAAACATTCACCCTCGCTAAACCAATCCACACGATTTTCCAATTGGACGTACACTCAACATAAACCATTAGAAGTGGATTCATTCGAGCTTTTTAAATTTCCTAACCGGTGTTGATCTTGCACAAAGTAATTATGAGGCTGGCACTCCTCGAGTTAGCGGTGTGACCCGCACGCGGGTTTTTGGTGCGGGTTAGGCCCGAACCCGCCCCGCGCGGGTTTTTGAGCGGGTTTGCGCTTAAAAAAATGTGCAATGCGGGCTTGGTGCGGGTTTGGGCTTTCGAAAAACAATTGAAGCGGGCTTGGGGCGGGCCACTAATTCGAGTATTATGCGCGGGGCGGGTTACGTGGAAAAGCAAAACCCGGACAAAGCCCGCATTGCACATTTTCCTGAAGGCCATTTTGCATACGCAACTAATAGAGGGAAACGATTCCATTTAATTTGAGCTGAAGTATTTAATAAGCTGCTGGTTACAATACAGTAACACACGTATTTGAAACGAAAAGAGAAAGAACACAGTGCACAGTGTGCACACAATTTATATGGTCTTCACTTACCATCACATAACGTTATTGCTTTCGCCGCCAGTCAAAGAGTCAAAGGCAGTAGTAACAGCGTCAGTGCATTCCCAAAGCAAGATCATTTACTCACCATGGATTCCTCGAAAGAAAACAAAAAATTGAGAGGATTTTGAAATATTACTGTAAAGCTGTGGATATAAATATATCTAGAATTCCTATACCTATCCCCAATATGGAATAGGTATTTCTATTTTGAAGGTCCGTGGATCTCTCAGCTTGTCGATGAGAAATGGATTTTACTACATACTACGCACATATGGAAGGAGACAGAATGTATGCACCTTGTGCCCCTAATAATATTTATCGCCTGGCTTTCAGTCTCGAGAGCCAGGTTTACTTTCTCTACATGATAGCCATTTGGAAAAGTAGATTACGTTCAGGACTGCAGAGAGAGAAAGTGAGGAAATAGAGATACTATAGTTCCGTGCTTACATGATTCCCGATTTCTTGACCGATGAAGAATGGTTCCGTGAATCCTGGCTTTGGATATCTTCCGTCCCGACCGGCTGCGTTTGGGCTTGGGTCAGCGGCTATTAGTGTCTTCGGTAGGACCAGCTGTGTTTCGGGAAGGTCTTGTTGGACAGGTGACCGCGGGTATCGGGGTGAGGTGAGACGGATGCTTCCAAATAAGTTTGCACTTAATTCACAGACGGTAATTTATAGGAAAAGACTTTAAAAGAATTCTTTTATTTCTAGATTTCAAACTGGAAGGGTAATACTTGATCGGATACAAATGGGAACTGCTTTCGCAGGAAAATATGAAATTCCAAATTGATTATTTCAAAAACTTAGGAAACACAAAGGCAATGTAAATTACGAGAGAAAATTCTGATACTATACGACGAAGGGAAATTGGAGGAAGTTTGCGAAAAAGTTGAGAAAAACTGAGTGAGAACTGACTCGCGAGCAACAGAATGTCGCTCGCTTATATACAGTGGGGAGCCGGAAGAGAGAGGAAGATTTTGGGCACGAGGAGTGTTATTGAGACTTGGCCCAGGATATTCCAGTCCATCAATCAAGTTTTTTGCTCACTCACAATGTGTCCTCAGCGGGCCACATTGTAAGCATTTGCATATTTACGTGAGAGGAACTGGAAATTATTAGGGCCAAATCCTTACGATCTCTCCCTCTCCTCCGTCTTCCACGCCACTCTATAGTAATACAAGCACTGCATCCAGTTTCCTATCATCACCCTTATAATACATACTTCTAGCTTAGGCTTAGGATTTACGGCTATGTACTTCTTATCTTATTTCTTAAACAAGTCTTTTTTTGGTGTGCGGTCAAAAGTCGAACACACTTTACAATTTTCCATACGCAATTCCTACGTGAACTTTACTTTAATTACTGGGCTGGTCATGAGCCAGCTTTCTTAACCTGCCATCCTGATTTATGATTATGTCTAAAGCTAAAGCTACTTCCTTAGTATTATTCTTACTGCCTAAATCATTACCGGTTTCTATGACATATGCCTTACTTATCATGCGTAAATTACTGTTACTATATATGACATATGCTTTCCTTAATATTATTTCCTATGCTTTCCTTATTATTGTCCTATGAGACATATGCTTTAATTATTATTAATTGTTCTTCTTACCTTTGTACCTTATACCTATGACATACCCTTTTATTACTATGACATACCTATGCCCTATTATGATTATAACTAATACATATATTTTATATCTGTGACCTATGATTATTATTATTATTATTATTACTATGACAATTTACATGAATTTTACCCGATTTTTGGCGGTTAGTGTGGTAGAATAATGTAATGGTTTCATTCAGCACTAATTATGTTGAACGGTTTCTACAAAAAAATGTTTGCCGTGAAAACTGCGGATTTTTTTTGCGGGTTGTGAACGGGTGCGGGTTACCGGCGGGTTCGGGTTGCAAAAAATATTAAGGGTGTTTTGCGGGCGGGCCTGAACCGACAAAAGCATGCCCGCTAGGTGTGCGGGTCGGGCTTAAATTTTATTTGCTGGATTTGTTGCGGGTACGGGTTGAAAAATTTTTGCGGGTCACACCTCTACCTCGAGTAAAAGTAACTCAATAAATTTTTTCTAAAATTTTCAAATATGGATTCACATTTCGAGGCAAAAAAACCTCAAATCTCCCAAGGTCGAAATATAAAGTACATTCTGTAAGAAAGGATTCTCAGTGATAAACTTGATGCAATGTAAATGTATTAATTGTCTATTTAAAATTATATAACTGGCGTTAGAACTGTGCATAGTATTAGATTGTTTGTTGAGTTTGTTATGTACCTCTTATGTAAACTCCCATTTAGTACTTACGTACTCCGCCCTCCCACACATTTGGTGTGTAGTGTTAGCGGAGAGAAGAAGTGTGCTGTCTCATGTGATTAGTTACAAGTGCGGTGGTCGTTACTATAGTGTTTTAGTTTGTTTTCCGACGTGGAACCGAAAATAAAAATTATTATTGGAGACTATTGGTCAAGTGGCATCAAGAGATCGGTTTTACTGTGAAAATGATGTTTAGGAAATCTCGTAGCACCGA
Organism: Spatulosminthurus flaviceps; assembly: GCA_034693705.1. NCBI lineage: Eukaryota > Metazoa > Arthropoda > Collembola > Symphypleona > Sminthuridae > Spatulosminthurus > Spatulosminthurus flaviceps. Next base: position 5,923 of record JAQFXU010001043.1, read on the forward strand.
ATGAAGAAGACGAGCCGGAGGGGAAAACCGAGAGTCGCCTAATAGATCGAGAGTGAGTAGTACGTGAAAAGTGTGTCTGTCTCATTTGTGAAAATCAAAGTTGATTTTACTGAATTTTGATTTTGGTTCTGTCTCTTTCAGATTGTTCCTGACTCGGATCCGCGAACCGTCCTACTTCTAATAACCGGCGTGGACCTCACACATAACAAAAACATGAATCCAATAGAGATTTTCCAACATTTTGACCACTAAAACTGAATGGGGGACCCTGGAAAGGGTGGGAATTGTTTTGAAAAGCCGTAATTTCCATTTTCTCTTTTTTTTTTTTTTTTACATGCAATTAGATAGGGAGGGAAGGAGACTTTGGAACTAAATCACCGAATTAAACATCCCTTTAACCAATGACGAAGATGATCAACATGAGCACATTATTAGATATTTGTAAAATTACTTTACTGGCGTTGAGCTTATACGGAAAAGAAAAATTGTCAAGTTTCCGCACTTGACTCTTTCCATTAATAAAAATACATAGATCAAGATTTGAGACTGAAAATTGTGAGAAATAAATTTTCTCTCCGCACTCCCGTCTACATACATTCTTGTCACAGAGTTGATTAAATCTTGTTTTATGGGGAAATCCTATCCAAATATTCATTTTTAAAAATGTGGTTCCAAAAATTCCAATTTTTTTACTTGAGTTTTCTAATTCAAATTTATTCAAAGGAATGAGTAAATTTTCCAGATAAATCTGACTTTGCTGTGAGTTTTTAATTTATTAGGGAGAAAAAAATTTGATCTGAAAATTTAATTTGAGTACATTTTTTTTAAATGATAGACAAGAATTGTGACGGAATTTTTTGACACCAAGTATTTTCCACAGCAGTAAACTGCATTTAACGCAAATTAGAAATGTGTCCTACTTTTTTCTAATTAACATAAACAATTGACAAATACAGAACAAGTGCGATGAATAACACTAGGACATCCCTCACAATTACTAGGAAAAATATTTCGTAAAACTGGGATTCTGACAATATTTTGAAATACACTAAAGGGAAATACTTTTGATACAAAAATTACTAACCAAGAGCACGTGTAAATTTTGATGTGATTTACTAGAAATTTTATACATTTAAATGTAGGGCTCAAAGTTGGAATCCCTATTCGTTTCTTTCGAAATTATTTCCTTAAAAAATAATTAAATACCAACAAACAATCTTGCCAAATTTCGAGTTATAGCATGATTTAAAATTTCTTAACCGGCGTTGAGCATACACAAATTAAGAATGAAACTTCTGCGAATTTCTTCGCTTTGATCAAAATTTATTACTCAAAATGTCACACAGACCATAGAAAGTACAATAATAATTTTATTATCATTATTAATGAACGTTATTACGTTATTACGTTATATAATAATAATTATTATTCTAGAAACAACCTGTTTCCATTTCGAGGATGATATTTTTTGGGAATTACAAACAGTGACATAACCCCCTGTGACCAACTAAAAAATTGGCTCGTAAAACCGGGAGCATTTTTTCTATTAAAAAAATAAAGAAAATTAACGTTAAGATTTTACTTGTACATGTCCGCTTAAGAGATTCTATTGGGTTAGACTGGGTGTGTGGGTAAGACTCAAGTAAAATGAGCAGTATAAATGATGGCCTATTATTTAAGAAATTGGCCAATTTAAATGTCTAGTAAGATAAGTTTTGTCACTGTGATATTCCAACGCCACCCAATACTTTGCTTAACTTTCCCTATTCCAAAAAACCTTAATTGTGAATTGATTTTTAATTTATTTCAAACATTAATCTAATTTAAATAGTGCTATTAAATTGCATCATGGCTCAAAACATTTGACCGCTTTGTCAACGACACATTTTCCAGAATTAATTTAGTTTCATTGGGCGAAAAATCCTTACAAATGTTAAGGAAAGTATGAAAACTAGAACAGGTTTCAGGCAAGATTCTAAACATATTTGGAATAATGAAATTCATCCATGTTAAAATTTACCAAAATAATTTACCCGAATGATACGTCCAGGTATGAGTTTGGGCTACATACTTTTAAGCCCTGGGGCAGCACGTTTTGAGAGTGTAAGTAAAGTTTAGTTACGGTCGTATTTCCACGCCATTCAAATTTTCACCAACGAGACTTCTAAACGGGATATCTGAAGATGAATAAAAGGGATACCAATAATTATGAAAACGTGACAGCAGAATATTATTACCGATACTAACCTTTCAGAAATTAATCCTCACGCGATTAAGAAAAAAATAACTATTTTAACCGCCGCGCCGTAGAAATCCAAATTTTTAAAATCCTCTTTTTAACTTCAAATTATCAAATTTATACGAGTATAAAATTAAGCCAAGATATATTAGATCTATAACGATGACAGCCCAAACGATGAATATTTTAAGCGAAAATTACTATCATTTCACTCTGGTAGGGAATTTCACAGTTGTAACGCTCCAAAACCTTCCTCACAATCCATCAACATTTTTTATACCAGTATTTCAGCTTAACCGTGAACCATCAGATTAAATTTAAAATTGCTTGATGTAAATTTTCATCTGTGCAATAATTTACCATAAAAATCAGGTAAAATGTTGCATGCATTAAAAAATGATAACATTGTCGTAGGCTATTATAAGAATGAATAAAGTAAGGCTCACGTCACCGTTAAACAAAAAATTTCGAGATTCCAGGAGTCATCAATTATTTACACTAAAATTCCCATTAAAAAAAATTATGCGTATTAAAAAATTTTGGAAATGACTTGTTAGACATTCGAAGATTGTATGATGTACAGCTCATGGAGAAATTAAACTTTAATTCATAAAGATGCGTTTTAGTTTCACCGAAGTCATTAGAGGCTATGCAACATTATAGGATACACTTGGAAGATTTCGTATAAACTAAAGAACGGCGTCAAGCTGTGACGTAATATAATAGAAATAAAGCGGCTTTTTTCTCCGTTTTCTTCTCTACGTAGTCAAGTGCAAGGAAAATTATTTGGAGCATTAGTTTTAGTAAAATTAAAAGCAATTAAACCAGCAAATAATTTTAAAACTCATTACCCAGCAAATTTTGGGTTTTTTCATACTGTTGTAGTTTTACGCCGATTGTAGGATATGTTTTTGTTGATTAACTACAATTATCGAATGCTATGCCAGTTTTATCGTGGTTATCGTTATCAGGGACAAATTAGGACTGAATATGTATGTGGTGCTAAAAGTTAAATCGCAAATTCAAAAATTCCTTGTAAAAATCAACTGAGGGAAAGAAATTTAAAAGCGTCATACAATTAATATTAGGGTTGGAAAAATTAGTAAAATTGCTATCATATTGTCAAAAATCTCACTCCACGTTCACAGCAATCCTCAGCATCAGCATTGAATTTGTCCTTGCATAAATATTTTACTAAAAATCGGAATTCCTAAATTTTAATGATGAAAAAGGTTTGGTTCGATGAACAAAAAACAGCATGCGAATTTTTTACCGTAAAATATTGAATGGCGTAGAAACGATGAAATGACGGATTTTTAACTAAAATGAATGATTGTGTGTTTGTCATATTTTTACCTCAATTTGGCATTTATTTTGATCAAATTTTCTAGAATATCTAAATTTTATACGTGATTTTATCCACCTTGTAAATAAAAAAATAAATAACCACATTAAAATTAAAAATTTAATAACAATTGTATGAAATACTTTTCTTTGAGTTTTTTAATTTCTGGAAATGTGTAATTAAAAATGCGTCAAAAAATTATGTGAAACTCGCGGGAAATTTTAAACTGAGGCTTTCTGCTCTCCTAAAATAAAAAGTGATTAATTATGTGGCCGTCACCTACAAAGTCTTTCAATGTAAAGTTGGAAGCCGATGAATACGCCTGATGATCTGATATAATTACCAAGATAGATTTGGGATAAACTCATGAGTGCCGTCAAGCTGTGACATACAAAAATATATAGTAATGAGATCATTATCCAGAAAATACATGAAAATTTATTTTATAGTTTCTTCATTGTTTGTAATCAAAACTTAATTGCAAATTAAGTAACAAATGCGCTAAAACATTTTCGACACAAAATTCAAATATCAGCGCTAAATAAGGAAATTGGGAGAAAAAGTACACGAATTTTGGAATAAAAACTTCCGGAATAATTTATTGCACAGGAATTAAAACTGACAATACAATCTCTCCTGAACATTTGACTCTCTTTTTATCCATCGGCGTTTGACTTGTACTATTTGAGAAAAATTCTTTCAGTAGATCTCCAAATATATTGAAATGTTAGGGAATGTGGGATCATTTATCTACAATCCTTTTTCTAAAGGTTTATTGAATTTTGGGAAAGTTTGAATAAGAATGTGTCAACATATTGTGCAATACTGGGAAAATTTTAAATTGAGGATTTCTTCGAAGTAAAAAGGGAATTATTTGGCCCATTGGCCCTCATCGATAAAGTTTTTTATTGCTGAAGTTCAACGCCGATCATGAAATTCGCAATAGTTTTTTTAGCCTGAACAAATAGCTTAAGTTATCCTAATTTTGAAACAGGTCCAAAGGCCATGATAAATATTTTATTCTAGCAAATAAATTCCAATGAACTTCTCCAAAAAATTTGTTTCATCCGGAAACGTTTTATGAGAATATTAAATCTCACGGCGTAGTGGAAAAAACATTCACGGCCGCTAAAAACAAATACATTTTTAGATGTCCACTTCTTCCCATTTGATCACATTCTTGTATTGTTGGCATGCTTATTTTAGATAATAATTTTGTAAAATATCTTTTCATAGTTTGTGTGTAACTAAAAGTTTTCAGGTTGTTAATTATTTCGAATTAAATCTCGTTAAGCTTCAGTCCACAGTGGCATTATCTCTCCGTTCACTTCGACACCTAAAGAATTGCAGCAGTCCACCTATGTGCGAACAACAGTTTCAGAATTCAAAATTTCTTAGCCGGCCTTGAACTCACGCATAAAAGTTATAAGCCGTCGCTCCTCTAATAAAAGCAATTCAGAAAATTCCCTTGTACAAAATTTTCTTCTATGCATCATATCCATATCCGTACGTAGTGAGGTATTTGGAGTATTGCAAGTTCACTGGCGTTGAACTTGCACAAAACCAATTGCGCCCAATACTCTTTCCTTTAATAAAAGCGCATAGATCAAGATTTCAGAGCGCTTTTGTTGGAAAACAAAATTCTGTTCACACACTTGTCCGGGAGTTGATTTAGTCTTGAAAATTTATTAGGAAATTTCCCATCCAAATATTCCTTTCTAAAACATTGGATTCCAAAAATTTATCTTTTGTTTACTTGACTTTTCCCATACAAATTTTTCAATGTTTATGAGTTTATTCAAGGCAATTTGTCGAAATTATTATTACAGTTATTTTTGACAAAGAATTTGGAATAGTTTTAAACTTGATTAATAGCAAATTAGATATTTCTCATCATTTTTTACTGGTAACTTCAAAAATTCAGAGGAAATGTCATAAACAACAAAATGCAAGTTACTCGTAATTTTGGAAAATATGTTAAAATTGGGATAGTGTAAATATTTTTAAGAAACTAAAGTGAAATTATTCTTTTGAGATTAGTAAAAATCAAGAGCGAGTTTAAATTATGATTTAATACAGAGATTCATTTGAGTCTGGGGGTCCCCACATTTTGGCGCCACACATTTCTTTTTTTGACGACTATTTCAGTTTTTGTCATACTTTGGTGCCACTCACTGATTTGCTTTAAAATACCGTAGGCTATTTGTGATACATGCAATAAAACTAATATACCAAACGTGAAAAAATCATTAAAAAATTTCTAGTTAATTTTACATCTGCTAAAAAGTTAATTTCGGGCTTCATTACGTGTATGGTCATATTTTGTTCAATAGAGGGTGTTACATGTCATTGTTTTCTACTCCCTTCTCCCACTGTGGACAAGTGTGGGGCAAGAAGTCTAAATTGAAGTCGTAGGGTAATTGTGATTTACATTCTGGTGTCTTGAAAATCTGTGCATAAAAGTATGATCAAAAAATTAAAATTTCTCAACTGGCGTGTAACTCGTACAATCCAAATGTATTTCACCGGAACTTTGTCATGCGGCGGTGAATCTTTTATTTAATCCCCAATTTCAGGGTTTTTCTTGGAAATATTTAATATTGTGTGAAAAGTGAGAGGCTACAAATTCAAAAAAAAGCTTAACATCTGAAACTAAGCCCATTTTTTATATTTAATTTGTTTTGAACTTTAAAATCCCTTTTCACCCCTACAACCTATTTTCCTCATTGGTCGAGGCATATCCCTTGATTTTTGTATGGTTTCTACTTCAATTTGGAAAATTTTGGAGAAATTAACAAACGTTTTTGGAATATTTGCTGAATTACATGCATGGAAAAAAATGTTGGAAATTTCATAAAAATAATGTTTAAAATCTCCAGTTACAATGCCGTTTAAAATGTTGATAAAGCACAGCTGAGTTCTTAAGAGATTATTTTGAATACAAGTGTGCAAATCTGGAGAAAACTGAGGCTGATCGGTGCTTACGTTTGAACAACGCATATTTACGCTACGATCTTACTTAAAGGCATCCGCTTAAAGGATTTTTTTGAGTTCGACTGGGTGTGTAGGTCAGACTCAAGTAAAATTTGCAATAGTTGCTAGAAAATTATTTTAGAAATTGGCCGATATTAATTTCTAATTATTGTCATTTTTCAACGCCACTCAAGATTTTCCAATGTAAAAACATGACACATTCTCCAAAGTTGTGTGGAATCCTACGTTTTGCAAAGCAAATTTAGACCATAGAACGTTTTGTCATCGACACCGATGTTGATTTTTTCCAAAAGTAAATATCGATCGAGATGTGTGGATTTTTGGTCGTCACCCATGAATTTATTCATTCCTCAAGCTCGACACCGATTATGAATTTAACGGTAATTACTTTCAGTAAAATTTGCACTTAAAGTAGCCAAATTATCAATTCTAAGCATTAGTTTTAATTACAATGTAACGTTACGAAGCAAATTGGTCACATTTTTATTCTAGCCAAATTCCAACCCACGAAACGAGCTTGGGCAAAAATTTTCTTTAAACCGAAATTTCTCTTCACGCTTACATTTGCCCCAAAGAGCTTATTAAAATTATGTGGATGGGAATGTTTACTGAGAATATTAAATCTCATGACGTAGCGGGAAAAAAACATTCACGACCGCTAAAAACCAATGCATTCTTTGACCTCCACTTTTTTTCGAATTGACCATAAAATACTAATTATTTAAAAATAAAATAATTAAGTTTGGCCTGTGAATTTACTATCGTTAATTTTAATAATAATTTGTTCAAATTTTCCCTCATAAGAAGATTTTTCGCTCCTTGAAAATCGAGTCGGAGCAGTAAATTTTGGATTCTTTCTCGTATAGTTGGGTTGCTTTTTTTGGACATAACAGCTTGGTTTAATATCTCATGTCGGATTTTTAAATATTTTCAGTCAAATCTCGTCAAACTTTAGTCAACGATATTAATTACTTTCCGTTTAAATGCGCTGTTGCCATATACTATCTGGGACATTTTGGTTTCACGAAGTTTAAATTTCCCAACCGGCGTTGACCTCACACACACAAACAACAATCTACATTGTAGAGATTTTCTAAAGTTATTAACGTGTTGATCACTAAACAATGCGGGGACCCTGGAAACGATGGGAATTTTTGGAAAAGCCGTAATTCATTTCATTTCGACTTCATTTACGTGATTTACCCGATTCGGTACTGTAAGACTCGTCTCCCATTGTTCCCATTTTCTTTTTTTTTTACCTGCGCGTTTAGATAGGTATGCAAGCAGGATTTTTATCTATAGCGTCTCAAAACAAAAAATGTTCATCATGCCGAAAATCCCCAAGATGTGCAATATTTTACAAATTTTCAAAATTTTCAAACTTCCCGAAAAAAAATTTTCGACAGGATTAGTTTGCCAAATAATAATTATTATTTTCTCCTCATTTCCGTCTACTTGTCCCACAGCTGATTTAGTCTTTATGAGGAAATTTCCTATCCCAATATTCCATTCTAGATTTTGAATCCAAAACTCCGAGGTTTTTTACTTTTAGAGTTTTTTAATACAAATTTTTCAATTTATGATGAGGCATTTATCTAAGGCAATTGTAAATTTTCTTAATAAATATTTCCAATTTCAAACAATATTCCTTCCCGTATGCAAAATCGATGGGACTACATAGATGGCGCCCTGGGAGGGCAAATTACGCCGTAACCATTTGAGTGGCAAATAAATGTGACAGTGAAAGGGCTGAGGTCATTTTAGGGACTAAAAAATATTAAATTCACATTTCTAGAAAATATTTCCAAAATATAACTTCAGTTTCGTGAATAAATTCAGGTATGAGAAATAATGGAGGTATTATGAAATGATTATTCCCGCACTTATTATTGTTAGTTTCGCACTCAAATTTGCTATATTTTTATTATTTCTGTCACATAATCCTGTTTGTCAATATATTAGCGAAATAAAAATTAAAACATTGAATTATCAAAAAATGTTTTCCGAGAGGAAAAAGCATATTTTATATTATGTAGATTGTTATTATATTAGGAGAATTTCTAAGAAATAAAGTTTACCATCCATTCAATTTTTAATTTCTAAATTCATTTGGGAAATTTACTCCAAAGGATTCCAAATTTTCTCTCATTTCAATTTCCATGATGAAACCTTCCATGGTCCTTATTATTGGAAATTGATGTGGAGCAGTCATTTTTGGAATCTTCCTTTCATAGGCAAAATATTTGACAGTCAAAAAACATTCTTGTCACAAGAGTGCTGTTGCATTGGAAGTGTGTAGTTTGTTGGATATTCTGAGTCAAACCTCATTAAGCGCTTTAATCCGACAATAATCCTGACTTTGCATGCCAACGAATGTTTTTTTTACAGAACAGTAGCTGAGCACGCACTTCCCGCAAGAGCATTTTAAATTTAATAACCGGCGTTGAAAATATGCAAACCAGAAATTATTAACCCTGTGTGGTATTAGTATTTCCGACCAAATCATGTCAAGAATGCCAATCACTTCTAGTGATAAAATGACCCCAAAATTATACCTGTTCCCATATCTTTCCTTGCTCCAGTATGTCTGGACAAATCAATAGAGAATTTTAAATGCAAGTATACAATTATTATTATCTCTTATTCTTATACACATGTTGCAAAATATTTTTGGTTTATAACTCGTGAGCATTAGGACAAGGGCAATGCGTCAATTTTCACAATAATCACATAGAATTAAAATAGAGGAATAAAAAATAAAGACAGGTAACATTTGTCAAACTTTGACGTCGTTGTAATATTGATTGTAAAATAATTTGGGACAATCATTGCAGGTTTTTCTTGCAATTGCAAATAGACTAATAATTTCATTCCGAACTGAACAACTGTGTACAAATTAAGTGATAAACAAATATAATAATCTGGCCCAAATTTTGTGACCTAGACGTGAAATGTAGTAAAAAGAAAAAATTAATCTTGCCCAATTTCTGAATTTTTCCTAAGAAATAGAATTGCCTATGAAAAAGTCATTACAGGGAAATAGCTAGAAATTTCTTCCAATGCTTTAAGGCTCAAATGGTTTCTGCATTGTGAATCAACAAATTTCATGTAAACGTTTGAGAAAGGAGTATTCACTTGATTGCATAAAACGCTACTCGTGACTGAATTTTTTTATTTTTGCAAAGGTGTAATTTAAAATGTGCCAAAATATTGTGCCATTTTGGAAGATTTTAAATTGAAGCTTTCTGCTTTCGTGAACTAAAAAATGAATTTTTCCCCGTCACCTATAAAGTCCTTCGTTGCTCAAGTTAGACGCCGATTTTTAAATTTGCAATATTTTGTTCCATCTTCGATCATTTGTACTGCATAAATATATAGGAGACGTACTTTAATACTTCCATGACTTTTTTCTCCTTCCTCGGTCTCTATTTTGCAAAAGAGTATAATGAATATTTTTTGCCGGCGTTTAGAAAATAAAGTGGGAAAATCCAGGAACCAAACCGTTCTATGTTTCGCACTCATTTACACAAACCAGAGCTCCCTACATATCAGTAACCAAGCACGAGTTCTGCCTTGATCTGAGTATGTAAGCCCGCTAAACAACTGAGAAACTTTCTAATCGGGGTGTAACTTCTACAGCAAAATTGATTTCCATGCTTGATTTATCTAATTAAAATTTACAAAATAATGTTCTCGACGTAACATTTACACGCAAATTCCTTCATCTGCATAATATTCTCCTCCATCTTTTATATTAAATTTTTAATACTTATTCAGGATTAACGTCCGCAATCATGTCAAAAGGATCGGGATGATATTTTGACCATGAAACCTCAAGTAAATATTTCCTTCAACCTGAACTTGACAAGTACTTTTCTTTCAAGTACTTCACATTGGATATGAACTTGAATATAAAGTTTTGGATTCAATTTCAAAGATCCGACTTGAACTTGACTTGAACTTATACAACATTTACATTTCAGTTTATAAGGCCTAATTTTAATAACCAAATAAGACAAATTTAATTTGATATTACACTTTTCACTTGGATTGACCATGAAATTTTCTTCAAGTGAGGTTTCCCAACTTGAACATGAACTTGACTTGAGTGGTAAAATCGGGGTCAGGTAAAGATAATACTTGAACTTGACCTGAAAATAAAAAGTACAAATTTGGAGTTACATTTTTATGCCTATGATGAACAAGTTGATGAGACAAACATTGAGTGGCGTAATAATCTAACATTCAAATGATTCTGTAGTAGTTCTAAGTATTTGCGTAAGTTCAGTGCAAATTATCCTGACCAATGTGACGTAAATAAGTTAAAACTATTTCCGTCGAGCCAAACCTTAAGATGAGATTAAGAGAAAAATCATGAGCTGAAAAAAAATTTCGATTAGAAAAATAATTAGATTTTCTATGGATCCATTCCTTAGAAATCTTTTCACCCTAAGGAGCTACAAATTTAACATATGTCACATTTAGACGCCGTTCAGAGATTTATTTCAAAATAATTTAAGAATATTCCCCATTGCACTGTCCAAACTGAGTTGTTCGCTGTGTACGATAGTATGAAGAGTTTAAACATAAAATATGGAGTGTTGAAGCAACTATGAAATGACCATGAATGAAATTAAAAAATGTGTGCTGTCATGTTTTTTTAGAATTTTCTAATCAGAGCCACGTATGAATTACATCCTTTGTTAGAAGCTAGAAACTTATACACTTGTCACATTTTGACGCCGCCGTTCAGAGATTTATTTCAAAATATGGACATTGTGGTGTGCAACCTCTAAAAAATTGAAAACCTTTAAAGAAGTCACACTGAACTGAAAAATTGTCCGAATAAAAATGCTGTGATAAAAAGTAAAAATAATAATCTGCCCCAATTTTTGTTACCTAGCAGGGAAATTTAATTAAATGAAAAAATAACCTTTTTAAGAAATTAAACGAATTCTTGTTAAATTTTTTAGGAAATTGAATTGCCAATGACAAATTCACTATAGGAAAATCCCTAGAAAATTCTTCCAATAATGCCCAAATAAGGCTCAAATGGTTTCTGTATTGTGGAGTAACAACCGAGATTGGAGAAAGTAGTGGTCACTTCATTGCATAAAATATCACACGCAATCGCACGCACAAACTTATCATACTCTTAGTCGTTTTGTGGAAATGTGTAAGCGGCGTCAAACTCACACAGCACAGTAAACATAATTTCCATGTCAGATTCTAAAATAAAACTCAAGTGAAAATATTTGAGGAAACAAATTTATACAATTTCCCCTAATTTTGTTTTATTTTTCCTATTAATTAACGACCTTGTGAAAGTTCCACCAAAAGCTGCATTTTTTTTAAGTTGGTTAAATTTTTAAATCCAATAAATTTTACAGCCAATCAGGGTGGACCAATTTTTATGTATTTTTTTACATTGCTGTAAAGTAAAAATTTAAGCTATAAGCTACTTCTGTGAGTCGTACAGTAGATTCTCTATATAGTGGCATCCAAGGGATTCCAGAAATTCTGCCACTATAGAGAGATGCCACTATAGCGCTCCATGCATTTCCCCTACTAAAATTTAAGGCCACGCCACATCTGAAGGCATCACCGAAAAATTAGACAAAATTCTGTTGATTTTCGTCAAAAAGAAACTTAGATTCCGTATAATTTAGTATTTTATCATTTTTCATCTGAAAATAGTCTAATTTTGGCCAAAAAAGGAGGAAAACGTGCCTAAAACCCAAAAAATTCTTAAAAATTCTGCCATTATATGGAGATTTTTCAAAAAACCCTGCCACTATAGCGTATACCTGAAACATGGGGAATCTCTGGGGAGGATTTGAGTCTACCACTGTAGAGGGAATGCCATCTTAGGGGGAACCACTATATAGAGAATCTACTGTAATACATAAAGTAAAAGAGAAGAAATCCGACTTGTACAAATTTGAGATTATTTCTTTCAACGAATCTCCAATGCAGTGAAAAACTAAGAAATGGAAGAACGTTTGATTGAAATCCTTTCTTCTATGATTAGAAATGTGACAAAATCCAAAAATAGTGCAACTTGGGTGGATTTTAAATTGAGGCTTTCTGCTTTCCCAAAATAAAAAGTCCATAATTATTGGCCGTCACCTACCGTGAGTGTTTTATTGCTCAAGTACGACGCCGATTATGAAATTTGCGTTATTTTGCTTGATCTATCTTTGTATGTATATGTCGTATATGTAGCCCAGATATTTTAACCCTTTTTTGGGTTATAATTATTAAAAAGAATTACGTGGAGGCTTGTATGCTGGAGGCATAGCAGCCACGGGTTAATATATTATGCAGATAATATTCCTTCTTTAGGACAAACTGTCCTCTCCTCTGGAAGCTTTTAATTAAATTGAATGTTCCAGAATCAATAGGCGAATATGTATGACTCGTCCAGCATCGTAGTGAAGATAATATGTGTACGAAATTATGGATATGATTATTAAAACGAATTATTTTGTTTAAATAATTGCTCATTAACGATTACCATTCAAATTATAATGAAGCTTGGATGGAAACATGCTCTTTTCGGAATACATTTTTTAAACTTAAAATGAAATGAAATTTTTTTTCGTTGCCCAAAATTTTGGATTAATTTTTGTTACAACTGAATTTTCGGATTTCAGCTGGAGATTTATTACATGGCTGAAAAATGGAGGGCTGCTACTTGTTAAACATGGGTGAAGAGGAAAAGCATGTCTTGTAGGGTACATAGTGTGTTTGAAAAGTGGGTTTAGCCCGATATTAGCCGTTATTTATTATTTAATTCTTTCTGTTCCAATAGCAAAGAAACTTTGTAGCTAAAGTTAGTAGCCTTAATATATTCGGAATCCTTGTTACAATCGGCGTCTAATTTTAGCATAAATTCCTCTCCAATAAATAATAAGAATGTATAAATAATGTATCATTTTGATGCTTTTGTCCGTGCGAATTTTGTTATACATGCAGTGTCAAGAGGAGTAGATGAATGTCAATCGAGGTTTAGTACTGAGCAGCCCTTGGGATTCAATCATTCTAAAAATATTAGAACAAAAAATGTTAAAATAAAATGTGATGAGCATTATTTGTTGGAAAGTATGGGGATTTTTTAGAGTTAAAGAAAAGTTAGAGTCAGTCTTATTATATAACCCTAAAGAAGGATACTGGTTGTGCCCGAAAGCTTGGAGTTAATAAATAATGTGACTCATGCGTGTGAATTACTGGAATTTTGCTCAAGAATTTGGAATCTTTCTGAGTAAAATGATTTTGAATAAATTACAGTTTTTATTTGAAATCCTTTCAAAAATTACGTGCTATAAAAACAAGTGCTACAGTAAGTGTGAAACAACTATTTCCATAGTTTCTGTATTTTTGCAACACTTCCAAATAAGCAATAATCCCGCCATTTTTTTTAAATCTTACGTGTCCCCAAAAAATTACTAACAAGTTTTCAAAAAAACAGTTTTTCAGAAATGTTTTTCAAAAAGAATTTTCATGAAGAATTTCATTGGTCTTTTTTAAATATTCACTCATATTTTGCTAATTCAGCTCTGTAATTAAACTGAAAAGTTGGTTTTTCTTTCGGAATTCGTGCATTTATTGATAGATATAATTTTTTGAAATTTTCTACACGTTTTGTTCAATTGCTAAATCATCTTTATTTCATAGAATCGACAAGCTCCATTAGCGTAGCGGCAATGGCCTCGGGTTTACTCGAGGGTCGTCTGAGTCATACTCGAAACCCAGGGGTGGTATGCAATTTGGCTCAAGGAAATGGTTTTTTCCCACGGGGGTTTCCCCCAGACCGCTCAGACTTTTGATAGCTTGTGCGAGGATTCCTCATAGATAGGGTTAACCATTGAAACTTTGTAACTGATTTGAATAACGGCTTAAGATGGTTGACAACTATGTTAGACCTTCGGGTACTAATCGGAGTATAAACCCCCACTTATTTCATAGAATCTTCTAATGTATATTTATAGCAATTTCCAACAATTTTTAATGCACATAATATTTTATGGGAATAATTATTGTAGTTTAATTTAATGGAAGACTACAGGAATGAACGTATTAGCAAATTCTCTAAATGTTTTATTTAACGGTGACGTTAGCGTTGCTTCATTGATTCCGAGATCGGATTACGAGGTTTTTAAAATTTTTAAAGAAAATTGTTTCATAAGACAAGTAAGTAAGCGTGAGTTGGCGACTGATACAAGAGTGTCTAAGTGCTCGTTTACGAGTGTCGTCTGAGTCCCGGGTTCGAATCCCGGAGTGGCTTCTAGTTAGTATTAAAGGAAAGGGGTTTTTTCCCACCGGGTTTTTCCCCTGACCGCTCAGACATATCACCGCCAAGCGAGTTTACAATGATGGCCTCAGAAAGCCGGAGTTACTCATAAATAGGGTCAATCATTAAAACTTTGTATTACGATTTAACGAATAAAGGCTTAAGATGGTTGACAACTCTGTAAAACCTACGGGTATGTATCGGAGTATAAACCCACATTTTTTTTAACATTTTTAAATGAACGCAATATTTTATCTGAATTTTAGCTTAAATTATGCACAGATGGAAATTTACGGAAATCTTAAACTTAATTCGATAGATCTCGCTTAGGTTCAATACTGGAATGAACAAATTTGATATATCTACTGTCAGGAAGGTTTTGGAACGCTACTGTGAAATTTTCCCTCAAAATATAAAGTTTTCCCTGTTATTTCTGGGCTTAAGTTTATATTCTTAGATTTTTGATAATTCGGAGTTAAAAAGGGCATTTTTAAAATTTGAATTTTTCCGCCAAGGAAACAATTTTTTCTTAGTGGCATATGGATTAATTTCTGAAAAGTCAGTTTTGGCGTCAAAATACTGTATGCAGTATCATTCTTGAAATGTAGCAAGCCTTGGGCCTCGGACTCGTCTAACTGTACTAATTAATGAACAAATCTTTATTCAGTATAACATTGAACGGCGTAGAAATATGAGTAATTACTTCTTCAAAAAGTGGAGCCCATGCGCACCAAATGTAAAACCAAACTCGTAATTGTACCCAATATCTGGGCTGTGTATTTTGATAAATATTTACACCGATGAATTTGATTATTCCAAATATGTTTAGAATTTTACCTGAAACTTGTTTACCCCATATTTTCAAGGTTTTTGTTTTGGCCAAATTTGAATCTAATTTAATTTTTTTAAATATTTTTTCATCTCAATCATAAACAATAGCGTTGAGCATTGAATTTCAGAACTTGGTTTGGTGTTTCACCTCTGGTGTTGAAATACCTTATAATCTTCGAGTGAATCTCAGAACTTTTGTGTGAAATATCTTATGATCCGTGTCTAACTTTAACAGGATAGAAAAATTCCGCTAAGGAAGATGCCCACGCATAAAACCTTATTTTAATTATTTGAAGGAAAACATTAAAAACAAAATAAATACTAAAATTTAGGTTTAAAGTTTGATTAATAATTGAAAATTAGTAAACTTAATGGCAGAATTAAGGTATGATTTTACACTACACTCGATCAGGATTCACTTTTGGAAAAATCAACATCGATGTCGTTGATAACCCGTTCGTATAGGATTTCGATTTATTAAACGTCATACTTCTCACATCTCAAGATGATGCCCAACACTTTCTAAGGTGAAATATTGAGTGGCGTTGAAATATGACAATGACAACACTTATCTTACTAGAAATTTAAATCGACCAATTTCTTTAAATCTTCAAATTATATGCTAGCAACTATTGTGAATTTTACTTGAGTCTCACATATATAAACACCCAGTCTAAAACCCCTAAAAATCTCTTAAGCGGTTACCTACAAGTAAAATCGTAACGTATACAGTAGATTCTGCAGGACACATACTCGGATATAATTTTCACTTACATAGAAAAATCCATAAGAATTTCAAAAAATGTAATTTAAAAACTTGTTTCTTCCGAGCGGATTTTTGGAGGGAGTTTTTTAGTTTGTTATGTATGCCACATGCTTTGCACTTTTGCATGTAATGTTAATTCCGAATGTACGATTAAATAATTTTCCTAATTATGCGGGAAAAATCATTTCATATTACCTACATAATTACTCATAGCTGAATTTATTCCGGAAACTGAATCATATGAGGGCTGATTTTCTAGAAATGAATGAATTTACTTGTTAGTCCCTAGAATGACCTCAGCCCTTTCACTGTCGCATTTATTTGCCACTCATACGATTACGTCGAAATTTGCCCTCTCAGGCCAGCACCTATATAGTCCCATTGATTTTGCATACGGGAAGGAATATTGTTCGAAATTTGAAATAATACGAAATTGTATGTACATCTCAGTGTTGGCACAGGCAAAAACCCAAAAGCCCTGGGTTTTTGGGTTTTTGTGGGTTTTTGTGTAGTTTTTGGGTATCAAAAATTCTGGGTTTTTGGGTAAATGGGTTTTTGCTTTTAGGCGGGGAAAATAAGCACGCCACAATTATATTATTGCTTTCTATTGTGGAAGTTTAATAGTTTCTAAACTTCAGAGTTTAATAATAGATATAAGTAATATAAAAATTAATTATTATGTTCAGTTTTACCTTAAAATAACGATAAAAATGTACTCATAAGTGTGTACTTATTACTATTGTAAATGTACATACTGTGTATTATTAATACACTAAATATGCATGTTGTCAGTCTATATTATTTATATTATTAGTTAAATTATTTTTTTCAAATTAATGTTTAATTTAAGCATTTTTAGGTAATTAATGGATGTACAGTACGAATAGCTTACAAAACACGGTGTAAATGAGATTGGGGACCTTTTACATGGGAATGTACATACCAAAAACCCAATTGCCCAAAAACCCAAAAACCCAGGGTAATTGGGTTTTTGCCAAAAACCCAGGGTTTTTGCCAACACTGGTACATCTTCACCAGTTTAATCACCCCACGACTTTTCTTTAATCTTGTTGTCCATCACTTGTCAGTGGGGGGGTGGGGGACAAAACCATGACATGTTACGCCCTCTAGTGAACACAATATCTATTCAACACATATCTACACACGTAATGAAGCCCGATTAATACAGTTTTTAGCAAATGTAAAAATGAATACAAATTTTGTAAATTAATTTTTCGTTAATTATGTAAAGCTTGTATTGCTTATTTAATTATTACCACAGCTCGTGGTATTTTTAAGCGAATCAGCGATTGGCACCAAGGTAGATATGACTAAAACTAAAATAGTCGTCCCGGAAAAGAAATGTGTGGCGTCAAAATGTGGGAACCCCCAGACTCAAATTTATCTCTGTATTGAATCATAGTTTAAACGCGCTCTTGATTTTTACCTTTATCAAGAGAATTATTTCACTTTAATTCCCTAAAAATATTTACATAATCCCAATTTTAATATATTTTCCCAAATTTTTCCGAGCAACTTTCATTTGCTTATGTATGACGCTTATGGGATTATTTATGACACTATGATGGAAGAACGTTTGAATGAAGTACTTTATCGTATGATTAGAAATGTGACAAAATCCGAAAATAGTGCAACTCGGGATTTTAAACTGAGGCTTTCTGCTCTCCTAAAATAAAAAGTGAATAATTATGTGGCCGTCACCTACAAAGTCTTTCATTGCTCAACTTAGACGCCGATTATGAAATCTTCTGTATTACCAATCGCTCTTAAAGTTTTAATACATAAATCCCTAACATTTTTATAGTATACGAAGCCACGAAGTTGCTGGTTCTCTGTATAGTCGACGAAGGAAGATTTTGGATAAACTAATGAGTGGCGTCAAGCTGTGACATGCAAAAATAGAATAAGAACATTTTCTGGAAAATACATGAAAATTTATTTTTTAATTTCTTCATTGTTTGTAATCAAAACTTAGTTTCAAATTAAGTAACAAATGCGCTAAGACATTTGTGACAACAAATTCAAATATCAGTGCTAAATTAGGAAATTGGGAGAAAAATTTTGCACGAATTTTGGAATAAAAACTTCCGGAATAATTAATTTTTTTGGAATTCAAACTTTCATCAGGAAACGTTTAATGAGAATATTAAATCTCAAGACGTTGTGGAAAAAAACATTCACGGCCGCTAAAAACCAATAAATTTTTAGACGTCCACTTTTTCCTATTTGATCACATTCTTGTATAGTTGGCATGCTTATTTTAGACATAATAATTTGGTAAAATATCTTTTCATATTTTGTGTGAAAGAACAGTAAAAGTTTTCAGGTTGTTAATTATTTCGACTAAAATCTCGTTTAACCCCGGTCAACAATACGTTAGCTATCCATTCATTTGGCCACCACACGATTCGGAGTTACGAAACTCGCCATAACCGAAGGTTTCAGAATTTTAAATTTTTTAACCGAGGTTGAACTTACGCAAAGTAGTTATGAGGCAAACCTCCCAACATTGAAATACAAAGTAGATTCTGTAAGAAAGAATTCTGTTCAAGGCAATTTGTAAATTTTCCGGATAAAATGTGACTCATTCTTTGTAAGTTTTAAATTTATTAAGAATTTCCACTCCGACTTTTTCAATTAAAATATTCAACATAAATAAAGTACATATGATAACTTACAACAGCTTTGCTATACATTTTTGCTAAAATGTGAGACAAAAATTATTATTACATTTATTTTTGACAAATAATTTGGAACAGAGTATTTTGAACTTGATTAATAGCAAATTAGAAATTTGTCATCATTTTTTACTAGTAACTTCAAAAATTCAGAGGAAGTGTCATAAACAACAAAATAAAAGTTGCTCGCAATTTGGAAAAATGTCAAAATTGGGATTTTGTAAATATTTTAAGAAATTAAAGTGAAATATTTCTTTTGATAAAAGTAAAAATCAAGAGCGAGTTTAAATTATGATTTAATACAGATATACACACATTTGAGTCTGGGGGTCCCCACATTTTGGCGCCACACATTTCTTTTGCTGGACGACTATTTTAGTTTTGTCATACTTTGGTGCCATTCACTGATTCGCTTTAAACTACCATGAGCGACGTAGCAAGTTTGGCAAATTCAATTCATTTTAACATTTGCTAAAAAGTAAATTTCGTGCTTCATTGCGTGTATAGTCATATTGTGGTCAATATAGAGTGTTACATGTCATGGTTTTCCACCCCCTTCCCCAACTGGACAAGTGTTGGGCAAGAAGTCTAAATTATGTTAGTAGATTGATTGTGATTTGCGCTGTGGTGTCTTCCACAAACTTAGTTGATGAGTTGGCTCAAAACCTTAAAATTTCTTAACTGGCGTGTAACTCGTACAATAAAAATGTATTTAACCAGAACTTTGTCTTTAGATCACGCGGAATGGAATCTGTTATTAAATACCCAATTTCAGGATTTTTCTTGGAAATATTTATTATTGTGTTAAAAATGAGAGGCTACAAATTTAAAAAAAGCTTAACATCTAAAAACTAAGGCCATCCCGATGGGAAATTTTCCTTCGCCTGCATAGTTGGAGAAAACTGAGGCTGATGGGTGCTTGAGTTTGAACAACGTACTATTTACTTTACGATTTTACTTGTAGGTATCCGCTTAAGGGATTTTTTTGAGTTCCACTGGCTGTGTTGTTCAGACTTAAGCAAAATTCGCAATAGTTGTTAGCAAATTATTTAAGAAATTGGCCGACATTAATTTCTAATTAGTGTCATTTTTCAACGCCACTCAATATTTTACAACGTAATAACCTGTCCTTGTACCTTGTCGTTAGGAAAGTAGAGTTTTGCCAAGCAAATTAAGATCATTGACTGTTTTGTCATCAACACGGATGTCGATGTTTCCAAAAGTACATCTCGATCGAGATGTGTAGATTTTTGGCCGTCACCTGTGAATTCGTCCGTTGCTCAAGTTCGACACCCATTATGAATTTATTCGTAATTACTTTCATTTTTAAAATAAGGTTTAATTTAGCCAAATTATCAATTCAAAATATTAGTTTTAATTACAACGTAACGTTACGAAGCAAATTGGCCACATTTTTACACAAAACGAACTTGGGCAAAAATTTTCTTTAACCCGGAATTTTTTTTCACGGCCATATTGAATTTTTTGATATTTTTTTCATATTTAATTCAACTGAATATTTAGAATGGAATGATCACATTAATTATTGTTTCCAAAAAGCGAGCAAGAGGATGTATATGCTCCGTAAGTTACGACAGTTTAATTTTACCAAATATGAATTATGCATTGTATATAAGGCATACATACGATGCATAATTGAGTATGCTAGTCCAGTATAGTCTAGTAGTCTAACCAAATTTCAGAAAAACAAAATTGTTAAATTTGAAAAACGATGTCTAAGTATTATAATTGGAAAACGTGTTACAAGTAATAATTATATTTCGTGTCTAATATCCTTAAAGTTACATTCTATATTGTCTAGATTCGAAGACTTAAGGTTAAGATTTGGAAAATCTCTTTATATGAATCCTAAAGCTAGATTTATGTTAAATTTAAATATAAATAATAGTAAGTATAATACAAGGTCAAAAACAAGGTTAAGAGAAATAATGTGTAACAGGTGTAGGTACTATAACTCAGTCATTCCTAATATTATAAGACAACTAAATCAAGTTGATGAGTGCGAGTGGAACAAGATGAATAATTATTATGAATTAAGTCTGCAATCTTCAGTTATTTCGTAAACAATTTACTTGTTTTACCTATAAAATATGCTAATTAAATTTTATTGAATTGATTTTCCAGGGTCATTGAGTAAGCCCTCACATACTTAGGTTTGAAGTTAAATTCACGAATATCAAATTTAGTAGTTTTTTGTACCACAATATTATTAGCTCTTTTAACATGGATTTAAATGGAGATAAATAGGCTGAGAATACCCCAATATGTTTGTACGCTGCATACAATTCTCGGCCTTTTCTATTCATTGCTATAATTTTTCCTACTATTTTCTATTTTTGCTTTTAACATATACACTCATACACCTGTTAACCCAGAAGTCTTGGAAAGGATCTCACCCATGGGTTTTTATGGACGTGGAACATTAAAAGAATATGTTTGGGTATTTTCTACCGCTTTGACACCAAATCCTGAAAACGCGCGGTAAACAAATACTGTTGTACAATCTCGTACGTACAATGAGTAGTTACAACATTTAAATCTTGTACATAACATTAAAATTGATTTTGAACCATATTTAACTGAGGACAGAATGCAAGCTAAATTTTGGTCTATTCAATTTTCAATTATCATTTTATTTTTAGCTTTTAACATTCTTAGCCAATGACTTAATAATAAACTTGAATAATAAACGAGTGAATCAAGAGACAGCACATTATTTTAACATTTTAATTTTGTGACCAAACTAAATTGCTGTGCAGAAATTCCATGACAAATTCCAGGAAAAGGAAATGAACACTACTCACGAAATTTTTATAGTGAGGAAGGTCAACAAAGTTGCTGTATTTATACGCCGGCTAAGTTTTTTCCTTACGAACAGCTATTATAAATCACCAAAGGCGAAAAGTGCATTAGATATGGAAAAAATAAGGGAACAAAATAAATACTCTTGTAAGATTTAATTGTATTCAGCTGGAACTGATGCAAATGA
Organism: Spatulosminthurus flaviceps; assembly: GCA_034693705.1. Lineage (NCBI taxonomy): Eukaryota > Metazoa > Arthropoda > Collembola > Symphypleona > Sminthuridae > Spatulosminthurus > Spatulosminthurus flaviceps. Next base: position 28,100 of record JAQFXU010001043.1, read on the forward strand.
TTGACAATTTTTCAAGGCTTCTCACTAAATAAACCAGCGTACATGTTTCAAGAGATAAACGGATCTGAAAGTGACCTTGGACAGCGACGGTCCGTCCTCTCTTCAATCTATTCCTAACCTTCCTGATAAAATCCTCGTGTGTTCCCGCTCCACTGTAAATTCTCCTCTCACCTTCCTTATTTATTACTCATTCCCAAGCAATTTTTTGCATACAGTTTTGCTACCTTGTTAAATTAAACCTTAAATTAAACGGTGTTTTCCAATTATTCTTTACGTAAATTCGGTGTCTTCTTTTTCTCCTCCAACTTTTGGAAATCCCCGAAGCTTTGATTTACAAATTAAAATCTTCCGAGTTAATGCAATGTGAGTGAACAGAATGTTAGCCAATTAATCCCCACCTACAAATAATTAAAGATTTTAATTTACATTTTAATTTTTATGTAGGGAAAAAATTCTGGAACGTATTGAGTCCCGATTGGAGCGTCTCGAAGCGCAAAATGAAATCATCCGAAAGGAACTTCATGCGATTCGATCTTCCTCGAACAGTGACAATTCCTTTGCTTTGATGGAGGCCAAGACTTTGAGGGAACTTGTAGAGGAAATTCAGTTCGACGTCAGTTCTCTCAACTCAAAGTTAACAAATATTGTAAAGAACCAGGAAGCCCAGGCTACGGCTGCGAAGAATTTGAAGGAAGAATTTCAAGTGGTGGAGATCCGAAGCAAAACTGCGGAGGCGGAAGAGAATTGGCTAAAGGGAAAGTTTCACGAGATGAGGGGAAACAGTAAAATTGAAGACGGAGCCTCTTTCCAAGGAAGGACGCTTGAGACCATTTCCAACGCAATTCCTCTGACAATTAGAACAGAAACTTCGTGTGTGCTGAAATTGTGTAGGTCTTTTTGGAAAATTGTTCTTTTTAATTCTCATAATTTCATTTGTTATTTTAGCAAACCATTTAAACGTGCCTCTCACGGATCTTCAGTTTAAGTACTGGGACGGGACTAAAATGACTGGACCATCCGTCGTCCCTCCACATTTCACTGAGGTTTTCTGGGGTTCAGGTTCAGGGTACGTCGTCATAGTGTTGAGCTTGCTAAATTATTTGTCAAAAATATATGACACTTTTAAAAATAAATGTGAGGTAATTTTCTAAATTGTGGACACCCATTGGAAATTCAATCGCCGCGATAGATTCCGCTGAATTTTAAGGAATGTGGTAGATTGTGGAAGATTTAAACAAAATTCACTGTCTCTGAATGGTCATTTCAATTTGTATTTGGTTCTCGCTCTCTTTCAGACGGTCTTACCGTTTCTTGTGCTCCTTCTCAATCAGAAACTCATTAAAATTGGTCCTTAGCTGCTGTAACGCCTTCAATAGTGAAATAATTTTCTTCGTTGGATTTGTTTCACACAATGTCCCCACTGATTCAGGTTTACGCTTTACAATGAATTGGAACATTACATGGAACCCAGTCCGGATGTACGGGGAAATGTAAGATCATTTTCAACCAATCAATATTTTTTAGTGTTTATTTTACTTTCCAACTTTGAGTAGATTAACGATTACTACAATGAGATTTGGTGTTAATGTTAAATCTAATACAATTTTATAGGGTGATAGTTGGACTTCAGCACCCGCGGAGCTTTTCGTCGCGACCGGACAATTTCTCTCCCGATGTCATATGAAAACGGACGGATGCCGTGCTTTAGTTGAAGTTGACGTTTTTGAAATGACCCACTGCTCCGCAAACGGATCTCTTACTAGTTCTCCATCCCATCCGAACCTGAGCTCAAGTTTAGCACGTACAATGGAAAAAATCTCAAGAAAATTGATAAGAAGTTCGGATTTGCATTGGAAAATATCTTGCTCAGTCGAAGTTTGTAAGTGTCATTTGAGCCAAAACTATATGCGTTCACTTGAATCATTTGTATTCTTTTTCTCCTGTTTCGAATAAATTGTGTGTTACTTAAATCCAGTCAACCTTTTAAATGTGACGCTCCGGAGTGAGGACACATTTTACATGAGCAGCAATCGCAATAATTTCGAGACTTTCCAAGTCCAACCTTTCGAGGGAGCAACGGCCTGGGTTTCAGACGACAAGTGAATATATAATTTATCTGATTTATTTTTTGAGGTTGTAGTTGTAACACACGCGAAACTATAAAGGAAATGTTAACCGTGTAAATAGGAACGTGGAAGGAATGTTCTCGTTTGCAATCGACACGACGGATCTTTGCCTCGTCATTGCTTTCAAAGCCCAAGGAAACCAGGGAAATCGTTTTGCCGGTGCTCTCCTCCCTCAACCTGCTCCTCCCGCGAGTAAAGAAGAAATGGAGAATTTGATGAGTGAGAAGCTTTGGAAATCCCACGAGTGGAAGAAGTCCGCTCATGTATGGTTTCCTCATTAAAAAAGTCAATAATTCTTTTATTTTGGCATTGGAGTTAAAATTGTTCTTTATTAATTGGACTTTGTTCAAGCACAGGACGGAGAGCAAGTTTTGCAGGTTCGGAATATTCGTGTAATTTTTTCAATGAAGGAGGGGGGAAAGTCGGTGCTCAAGATCCGTGTCTTTGCCTTTTAAATCTTTGACATCTAAAATCTTGTTAAATCTTGTAAGATTGAATATTGGCAAAAAATAATTAATTTATTATTATTATTTATTGTGTGACTCGTCGGGGGAGAAGAGTTATTTTTCCACTAACTGATTGTGAGATAGCACTTTATTAAAGAAATCATAATTTTAATAATAATAAATTCTATTCTAAGTTTTGAGGCCATGGGTGAAAATCTTGCTTAAATTATTTTAATTTAATAGATACCAAATCAGTTGCTAATTTGACCTCCGCATTCCCGAGTTCTGCAAACAGCTCCTTCTGAACTTTTGCCGACGATTTTCTCACCTCACCTTGATTTGACAGCTGAGTCGCGTGGTCCGTATTTCATTGTTTCACATAATCGGAATTTATTTGGAATTTTTCGAAATTGAAGGGAAAGTAAACTCACAATAATTCAAGATACCAACAAAGTCGCAAACCTTGAGAATTTTTTAGTCGGATTTAACCTGGATTTTACGATTTGTGTTTTCACGATACAATAATAATAGCTGAAAAAATCCGAACATAATCACAGAAAATCATACATTTCGTTATTTTAGTAAAACTCACGAAACTGATAAGTTTCAATCAATCTTGCCCATATTTATAGACCTACCTCATTCTTAGTACGCTCTTACCGCAAGAATTGCGCGGGTGTGTAAAAACGTAACATCAATCTTCAGAAAAGGTTTAATTACATCCGATCTAACTTCTTAATCGACGTCGAAATTAAACAAAAATGTTACCAATTATTAACGTCATTTTCATTAAAGGTTCACTTGCTTAATTACGTGTACTTATACTTTTCCCAGGATTTTTGTCATTTTGACAATTTTGGACAGTTAAAAAAATAGAATTTTCTTATAACTAGGAAGGACAGAGCAAGAGACACTGTGTCACTGAAAATTGACCGGGGAAACATAAGCAAACGATGTTGGACATAATTGATCCTAAAGCGGTTAAACATAATTTACCCAACATCAAAGCAGTCAATTGTGAAGAAAGAATAAATGGCTTGGAAGTTTTACATCTCGGAAAAAATGCGTTTCTCGCCAGTAGTACCTTGAACGATGGGAAATCTGTGCTCACATCAACTTGTTCAAATTATATTATACTTGTATCAAAAATTAACATACGTTGAATCAACATTTTGGACGGATGGGAGAAGATTTTGTTTGTAGTGCAGGGGTAAAAAAAAACAATCATGCCCTTTCTGCCCATTCTTCGAACGAAAGCAGACCATGAGTTAAATAATACCCGAAGCGCCTTTAATTCATGTGCATATTTTTTGAACAATCTAAGTAAAAATTCAAATCGTTTCCGGTTTATCATCAAGGGGGTAATTAACCCTGTCCCCAAAAGAAAATATATTTTAAGCAATCAGTGTCTAAATATGTTGAAATCTGGATTCCCCGTGTATAGTGAACTTCGATTAAAGCACCAATTCAATTATTTCAGCTCAATCAATTATTTTGAGTATTTGTGAGAAATTGTGGTAAATGTAGCGCAATTGGGGAAAACTTAATTTGAGACTTTACATGTGTTCTAAAGAGCGGGATAAATCCACAACTATCCACGCTCCTAAAGAGGTAAAATAATGAGTGGGAAGCGTAACATTTTTCCATCTTTTGTTGAGCTTGGACGCCGACTAAGAAATAAGTTCGCAGCAATATATATGATAGCGACAGGACGTTAGCTTGTTTTACAAATATTACTTCAATTGATGGAAAAAGTTGTTTGAAAATTTTGAGTTTCATGTGACAAACATTCATGTGAGAGTAAAGAAAAGTGGGGGCAGCAGATTACTACTACATTTGATTTCAAATTCCTTGAAGTAATTTCTACGCAAATTAAAAGAAAGTTCTGCTAATTTTTTCATTCCAGAATAATTTTCCAGAAGGAGCTTCTAGATGGCAGCGTAGGTCAAATTTTCCCTCCCACGATCCCTTAGGTAGAAAATTTATTGATCTGAACGTTGAGGGGAGCAATAAGGTACATAAATGAACCCAGCGACAATAATTGCTATAATAAAAGTTCTACCCAACTGTTCCGAAAACATTGGAAGTTTTAGTTCAAAAAAAATTATTTCATGAGTTTTCTGAATGCGTGTAAAAATAAGGAAGTTGAATAATTTTCGCTTTTGAAACTTTTAGCTTGCTCAAAATTCTATGATGATGCTCAGAGGGAAAAAATAATAGGTTTCGAAAAATAATATGTATCGACTTTTTAGCTTTATTTAAACTTATTCACACCACTTACTTCATATTTTATACCAATTTATATTATTATTTTTGCATTTTTTATTTATGTACTACATTCCCTCCAGCATAACTTATTTGTTTATTGTAATTAATTACATTTGTGACCAACAAGAAGGAAAAATTAAGGGCATTCACCTTTTTTTTGCAAATATCTTGGATTCATTTCATTTTGGGCAGTCAAAGACCAAGTAGTTGGTTTTCCACAATATCATCGTTCAAAAATCTTGGTTGCTTCGGCAAAGCTGAAACTTTCAGAATTTCCTTATAGAGTTCGGGAGAGAACTTCTCGCACGAATTGGCGCGATGAAAATAAATTCATCTTGTGTTGACAGTTCCAATGCTTGAATTCCTTGAATTGAAGCCGGTAGGACAGGACGCACGCAGCCTAATTAGCATGTGCTCAAAATAACAATCGGCGTTGAGACTTACCCGCTCCAGCAATTCGTACGTGTTTATTTTATATTCCTTAATAATTCTGTATAATAATATTAATACAAATTAAAACCAATTATTGTATTAATTATCCAAAAATATTGTGGAGGAACCTTGGAATATTGCGTGAAACGTGGGTAAGATGCGAAATTATAACTTATTGATTTGTTAGAGTAAAAGTGTAAAATAATTAAAGGAGGATAAAAATACGAAGTGACCACCAGGTTTGTATTTTTCAATGGGAAAATAATCAATTCAATATAGAAAATTAAATTGTAGGAAATTTTTGTCCCTCCGCCTAAACCCAAATTTGGAAAAAAATCCAAAATTTTGTATCTTTTCGGATCTTTATTGGACAAAAACGAGGCTCAGAATATTTAAGGGTCAACTTTTTGGGTTCCGAGGCCCGGAAAGATTCCACGCTTGAGGTTTCAAATAATTCCTATTTTTTCCCGATATCATTTTTTCTAACTTTTGTGACTGCTTCAATTTATAAGAATTATAATAAAAATCTTACTCTTTTTGGAAGATTGTTTTTGGTTTCAAAATATTGGTTAAATTACTTGGAATTTCCAGCTTCATTTATAACAATCATTAACATAAAAAATCAATTTAACAATAAAATTATAATTATTTTCAGTAACAAATAAAATTCACCTAAGTTGGTTCAAAAGTTGGCTCGTAATGAAAAGTCGTGAAACTTTAACAATTTTTATGAATTCCGGTAACAAATATTTCTTGCCGTTTCCAATGCCATCGCTGGAGGTTCGTGGTTCTAAGGGTAAACACAAGAATCGGTGTGAATCAAAATTTGAAAGGAAAAATAAATTTGTTTATTATAAAAAAAAGTATTGTTTTTGTATACCCGAGAAGCAAACCGCTTGATACATTTTGTTTGACCTCCACGCCTATTAAGAAATGTGGGTTAAAAGCTCAGGCTTGCTTTTTAAAATCCAAATTATTTCGACAATACACGAAGAAATTCAACAAAGGGGAGTGAGTAATCGTGTGATGATTTTATGTGCTAATATTTTAACTAAACGTTACTTACTACAAGTTCTATCATTTCTTGTACTTTACAAAAGAAATTCAAATTGTGAAAATCATTTTTCAGTGATTCCTCGTTGCGCTGCGAGGATCCGTTCTGAACATATCAATTGGTATATATTTAAGGGTCTTTCCCATGGAGCAGAACAACTGTTTGGACCTCGAGGCGGCAAATCCGATAAATCTAAATTCATCTCACAAGTCTGACTTTTATATAGAACTTAAAATTCAAAACTTCCCATCTATGCACAAAATGTGGCCGCTTAACACTCAAAAAATCATAAATGAAATGATTACCATAATTAATCAATTTAACAATAATTATTACCACTATTATTTTCAGAAAGAAAGTGAATTTTCTCATTATATAATTTTAATTGAGTCAAATATTTTTAACTCATTATATTATTTAAAAATTATTTGAAATTATTGAATTAATTATTATTTGAAAAGGTTTAAATTTTTATACTTCGACCCAAAGATACTGAGGGAAAAATTCAATATCGCGTCGCAGCGATATGACTATATCATATCTCGTAACTCGTAATGCACTCCAAAGTACGTACATTTCAACCTACCTTTAGTTTAACAGCTAAAAAAAAAAAAAAAAAACGTGGGTTTATACTCCGATACACACCCTAAGGTCTTACAGAGTTGTCAACCATCTTAAGTCTTTATTCGTTAAATCGTAATATACAAAGTTTTAATGATTGACCCTATCTATGAGTAACTCCGGCTTTCTGGGGCCATCATTGTAA